>JACMIF010004665.1:0-11936 GCA_014805445.1 Diplogasteroides magnus | reverse complement strand
GGACCCTGTCCCTCCCCAGATGCCCTTGTCTCCTTGACCGCCTTGATTGAGTCCTGCAACACTTTCATCTGATCAGTGTGCTGCTTGTTCATTTCTTTCTGTGATTCCTGTTGCTTCTTAAGCAATTCTCCAATGCTCCTCAATGTGTCTGCCACTTGTTGTTCCATGATTGCGTGCACTTACTGGTTCTACGTGACTTTCGAAAATCAATCGATAATCCTGTTGAGACAGACAAACAACGTGCACTTTGCGAGCCTACGTGATTTTCGAAAATCAATCGATAGTCACGTCCAGACACCGACAAACAACTCACCAACAACTACTGCAGCAACGTTTGATTAGTCACCACTAATCACCACTGATCAGCCAACACTGACCACAAACAGCACCACACAACAGGCCTTATGACTCTCCACGAGCTGCCTCAAACACAGGCCTTATCACTCTCCACGAGCTGCCTTAGTCGTCGAAAACACCGGTCTTTTTCACCCGGTCTAACAACACCGAAATCGACTCCACGTGAGTCTCAAACGTACCTGAACGCCACTGTTGTGTCCACGCGACACACGCTATATAGTCTCAATACTATATTTATCAAGATAGACGACGACGAAAATACTACACTAGATGAAGAGCTAAGTCAGAATGACGAAACGACATTACGAATCACTTCGAAAACATTGGTGTAAGAGTGCCGTGAGTGTGCAGGTTACTGTAGTACACACATTAATTAGCGATCGCTGACTGACTATCTAACAATTAGAACTGTGAAACATATGATAGAGAAAAAAGTTATTCTGCCAACCATAGCCCAGACTATGGAACACATTTTTGGGAATTCAAAACTTCCCGTCCTAGTCGGAGCGGTTGTTTCTCACTTCGATGGACAACAGCTCACGGTCAGATTATGGAGATTTAGAATTTTCGAAGATGCGTTCCCTAGCACAGACACTTGCACACACGATGGAAAAGAGATTTGGATAGGGAAAGCAAGCTGAAGTGCACTTTCCTATCGTCTAATCCCCTCGAAGTTGTTATCTCTATCAACATGTTATAGACAACCGCACTGAAATCGATGACAGAAAAAGGCGCTCATGCTTGCTTTTCCTACTGCATAAGAGTCACTTGCGCACAGGCACCTAACTCTGCCGGTTTTGGTTTTCATGAATCAGTCCCAATAGGAAAGTTGCTTATCTCAACGAAACCATTCAGCATCACTATACTTTACCCATATTCACAACTATCCCGGTGCGGAACTAAATTGTTTGCCAGTGTGTCTGCGCGTAAATGTTTTTACAGTACACTCCCTCTGTCGGCCTAACGCGGACTGACTGGGTATCGATTGGTAATGAAGCTCAATTGCAGAGTCTACACTACGGTCATACTGGCAGAGCCGGAGCGCTGCGAGACCAACTGCTAGAAAGGTGAGTATTTTGTAAACCTGGTTTTTAAATAGGAAATATTCGACTCCTGGTGGTTAGTTGATGGGAAAGCAACGTAAGAGAACTATTTTGAATTCAAGACGATCATCGTGGTTGGCAAGATAATTATCCTAATTAGATGTCAGATTTTTCATGGTGATTCGCTGTTTGGCGTACAGCTATATCTTGCTCACGATGTGAGCTATACGATAAACTCCTAGTTCTCCATTTTGCCGTAAAATTGAAGAACCCCTCATTCTCAAAAGGCATATATGGTCGACTCTGGTCAGCGAAGGCCCTTTATTCCAATTTTTCAGGAGGTGTGTTGATTAGAATAGGGTCATGTTGCATTGCAGTGAACACGACATTTTGTAACTTTTTCACAATTGCGCAAAATGGTCAATTGCAAAATATGACTGCCTCTATTTTCAGTGAACGAAGACCCTCCCATCCTCATGAAACAGGAGGTTCGGTGTAGCGGAGCTTGGGTAATGATTAGCTCACAAAGCAGACAAACAACAAAATTGTCATTCAGGCCACGTGCTTCCTGCACCTCTTCCCGGAGCTGGCGGACAACGTCGAGGATCTCGACACGAAGTACAATGTACGGTAGAGATTGATTTTTTTGGAATTCTTCAGTCTGGGCATTTTTAGGAGTTCAATACGCCTTTAATGCTCATTGGTGTGGAATGATGCTCTTTCTCTTGGTCTTGTGAGAAATGATAATGTAGAGGGGATGACAATGCTTGGTCTTTCTTTTTTGTCCAGTGACGATCTATCGAATTATTGGGCCCATCTTAAAGATTCTCCCGGGAATCACTGAATCGTCTGATATCACTTCTTATCTACCCTGTGATAGGACGCAAGGGAGAAGGGAGGGGGGTCATAGCCAATTCTAACCTCCCCATTCTGCTCCGAGCTATCATATTTCGACCTCATAGACAACCGCTTGGGGAGGTTAGAATTGGCCATGACCCCACTCTAGTAGGAGAAACCTTTTAAAACGCCCTGGTCTATTACCCCTTTTCTCTGTGCTGTCTCACTTTGCAACACACTCTCGCCTGCCGCATTCTTTCTTTTCAACAAAGTGCTTTGGAAGACGGTGTTATGTGTGGTCCCGGACTAAAATTGGGAAACCATTGGGTTTTGAGTCACAGGTGGAAGTTATTTTTTGTCATTTGGACTTAAACTGATTATTGCTGTCCTTCACGTTCAATTGATAATGGTCTATACTTGCTCCGTGTACCGATATGTAATGTAGATTCGTACGAGCGAATCTAGGAGCGTGGGAACAATGGATGGGTGGACTGTAGGGTGTCGCTATCGAAACTATATTGACAGCCGGTTAAAATTTGCATCATTTCTATGTCTGCGTCTATAGTCGCCCGGTCGTGTTTTCAGCTCGAATCCACCACTAGTCATGACGGCTGTCAATAAAGTTCCGATAGCGACACCCTAGTGGTCTGCGATTGGTTGGGAAATGTGTTCGTTCGAGTAGTCAAGATGATTCCGTTGATTCCCCACTAACAATTTAAGAATATTTTTGAGAACCATGCCAAAACTTTAGTTTTATTCAAACAGCTGATTTTGTGACTCTGCTTTGAAATAAGTATTTGGCATGCACTCTTTTATTTGATAGAATGCTCTTCTCCATTCCATAACAAATTACTAACGTTTTTCTTCAGGAAATGGTGGGAAATACGTCTTGTTAATTCTGTCGCGGTTGAATTTGATTATCTGATGGGGAATAATTAGTGACCAGCTGCCTTGTTCTTATTCGTTAGATCAAAAAGATTATGTTATTGATTCTGAACAGGTGGTTTCCGGTTGAACGGTACAAATATTACAGTAAACAAATTGTTGATTTGATAAGAGGAAACTGTCGCTGCGAAACTAAACTGTAAGCAAATCGTTATACAGCGGTTTAAAAATCATTTATTAATTAAATTTTTTTTGAAGGTGCACGTCGACTACCCGATAGCTGAGCTGCTGTCATGCATCGGCTTCTTTCTCCTCTTCTTCATCGAGAAGGTTTGCATTTGAATTTTCCCGCCAAAAAACTGTCTTCATGTGCAGGTCGTCATCATGGAAATTCCACCCATGGCGCACGGCCACTCGCACGGACACCACACTGCGGTCGCGCACGGAGAGGAAGGGTACGGTAAACTACTTTTCCAATTGTAATTTACTGTATGCGATTTCTGAAGATCCGCTAGAGCAGAATAATTGCTGGACCTAATGCCGGTAAACTTTATTTTCTATGGTTTGCTCAAATGTTGCGGGTTTCCTTTCAATGAAGCACTATTATTCGAGCATTTTCCCTCCCCGCTACTGTAGCCGGGTTTTAGCAATAGAGGGACGAATGAAGTAAAATGGAATCATAATACGACATGTGCCTGACGTCCAACATATTCGTCCACACGGGGAGCCTATATATCCCATGGTATGCTCAAATTGTGCGGGTCTGCGATTTTTTCGGACCAAGTGCTTACGTAGATCATAATTGGGCAGAGTTCGTGCCAAACAAATTATTACAGAGTACGAAATTTGAAAGCCAAGTAGGCCATGGTCTCAATGACGTGGACCATGACAATGAAGCGTTTGCCTACATGCTATAAAGGGGTGCTTTTGCCTTTCGTTCCATTTCCTCTCCCTCCCCCTCATTGCCCTTCTGAATTGACGTCATGCAAGGGATACACACAGCTGCGGACAGAAACATACAAGCTGCATCAATGAGGGTTCATTTGAGGGATTGAGGACTACTAAAGACTGGAATATCATTACATAGTTCATATTTTTAGATCTTTCAAACTCTCGTGAAACATAATGTCACGGGGTGGGGGGAATGGCTACCACCTTCTTTCTGAAAGATGTAGTGCAAGGGATACAACCAAAGATGCCTAGCCTAGAAACAGATGTACACACGTTGAGAGCAATGAAAGTATCTAATTGATAGTGAGGGATTTCATCATGCACCAAAATGCTATTGAATTCCGAATATTTGGTTCTTCTTGAATTTGCTGTGAAACATAAACTCATTTGTTCCATCAATTGAGGGTATTTCATGTTTCTGCAGATATGCCAACGAATGACTCTGTAGTTTTTCACTCATACCATTCTTGCAAATAGCGCGCATAGCAACAAGCATAGTATATGAGAGTTGTAGCTTCTGGTCTATGTGTGTGGGTGTTTTCTGGACCAGCCTGCCCGCCAATGAGTGAGTACTGTAGCTTTATTGATTTATTGATCCGGAACAGTATGTATTGCGATGAATTTAATTGCCGCCGAGCAGCATGCCCAAGAATATTGTGGTTGTTATTTTCATCCCAGGGTAACGAAACAAATATTGCCAATACCTCGCCACACCGCAGTTATACCAGTGGCACGACATGAATGACACTGGTTTTGTGACTATTTGGTAAACTTTCTGGATAGTGAAAAGAGGAAAAGTCAATGCAAAGAATTTCTGAGATTCGCTGCAATGACGAAGACGATTACTATTATTGAAATCTGCCGCCATAATAACCTACATCTTCAATCTCGAGTTTCAATCAAAGCGTAACCTTTCATCCTAATGATGTTGCATTGCTACGACGTTATTAGTGAACAAGGCTAAGCTTTGATTGAATATCGAAGAACTTTGAAGTGTAAATTACTACGGCGGCTGAAGTGCATGTGTGCCGTAACATAAGACTAATCGTAGTAATCACGTTGTGATTCGTCAATGGAATGTGCTTACCGTAATCCTATTGATTGATTACGTAACACTGGTCGTTTACTACCGTAACCCTCTCATCCGAGTTCACCAGCAGAAAGCGACACTTGTTAGCGGATCAGGTGCCGCGGTACAAATCTGACATCTAATTACGATATTCCTGTTACCAACCATCATCGGATCGTTTTGGATTCAAAATAGCTCCCTTACGTTAAGCTGTCAAAAATATATACATCTTTTTGACAGCTTAACGTAGATTAGCACAGTGTTATGTTGCATGGCAACGAACGTGGCATTTTGGAAATGCCTTTTGTAATTTTTCCACAACTTTGATGGACACAATTGCGCAAAAGTTCCAAAAATGGCCAATTGCAAAAGTTGTGACATTGCCTCCATTTTCAGTGAACGAAGACCCTCCCATCCTCATGAAGTCATCGCCCCATGCACACTCTCACGGAGTCAGGTAGGTATAATTTATTATTATATAGTAATTGTGGTTTTCGAACATCTTCTCTGCTTTTTTTAAACTTTATCTCAAAATTCAATAATTAAAATTGTAGATAAATCCAAAATAAATAGATACATCTATCTAGATCCATCACGTTCCTCCTCGCCATATCCTTCCACGAGCTGATTGAGGGAATGGCATTCGGAGTGCAGATGAACACTTTTTTCTCGAAAAATCATAGTGCAGAAAGGCGTCGGATTCCGCATACAAGTACTGTTGCCGTTTAGCCAGTGGTTAACTCCTTGATTCGTTGTCACACGCCTGTCATTTAGACCTACGGTTTTCTGTAATGTAATGAATGGTGCGGCCGAAAGCTTATTACAAAATAAATCTCATTACAGACTGACTTCGGCTATGTCACTGCGCTCTTCCTCTCTCCCATGGTACACAAGGTACAGTAGTCCTGGACTTTCGCTTCAAGACACGAACAATTTCAAATCATGTCTTTTTATCGCAGTTCTTTGGTGAAAAGTTGCGTTGTTTTTGCATTGAGTTACCGTAATCAGCATCTTTCACTCTAGGAGCCGGTGCATTTAAATTTAACCATCAATTCTTTTCAGCTGATCGTAGCGTTCTCCGTGGGTCTGCAGTTGGCGAGAACGCACGCGCATCAACTGCATCTTGTCATTGCTTCGGTGAGTCTTGATGGGATATTTTGGGTTACGGTAAGATGTCGTCAACGAGCCCCGAAGCGAATTTTTGGATTACATTAGCATCTCATGATTGCTTCATAAAGTCCTTGCAATTTGTTATCTATGTTTTACCAGAAAAGTGGGATTAACTAGCATTTATGTGTAGCTTGAATTTCATATTTGTCCAGTGGAAGTGAACCACATGGTTTCGCAAAGGCAAGCAATGAAATTAGCAGCGTAAAATTGCTATTTTTATAAAGTATTAAATAACCCTATCACATCTTTCAGATGGTCGTCCTCTCGTTGACCTCTCCCGTTGGCGCCATTGTCGGCATGCTCCTCGAGGGAAGCAGTATGGACTCGTTCGTTAAGGTGGGTCAATCATAGGTGACAGTCAAGAGCGCCGTGGACATTTGCGCCGTAATGGTGAATTGGGCACTTTCGCCATCGTTGTCGTCAATGTCACGGCACAAGTGTCCACGGCTCTCTTGTCGCTCAGCAGCATATTTGAGCAGGGTTCATGCCCAAATATGCCCCTACAGAATGCTCACAACGAAAATTTGCTCAATTATAGTGCAAAAATTGTCTATTTTCGACTTACAGGGTGGCTCTAATGAATTTTATAGGATACTATCGTGATTTTATCATGATCACGCCCATGTATGGAACCAATCTTCCCCTTACCCTTTCATATTATCCACGTATAGTTGAGAATCGGGCATCTGTCTGGGCAATAGGCGCGTTAGGGTAATAACAGTGACAATAACTTGCACTTTGTGAAATTACAATGTGAATAGTATATCGCGACCAACACGTGTTGCGTGAATTGGTGTTTTCAATTAATTTCCATTTGTATAGAAGCGCTGAGACATACATCCGACTGTTTTGTTTATCAGAAAATGCTATATCTCAATTAGAGCCTTCCATGCAATTGTGTATTCTATGATCCACTAAACCTTAAGACTGAAAAAGACGTTACTATTGTAAAGTATTTGCCGTACTCCATACATCAATACCGTAATCTTCCATTCAGGACGTCCTGATCACGTTCTGTCAGGGACTCGCCGTGGGCACCTTCCTGTACGTTACCTTCTTCGAGGTACTGCCACTGTTTCCGGGTGATGAAAGACAAGAGCGCCATGGACATTTGCGCCGTAATGGTGACGTGCACTCATGTTATGCGCAATGATGGCGCATCTGTCCACTTCACTATTAGTACGCCAAATTCCATCTTCTTGTTCAACAAATAACTTGCAGGTCCTTTTGCACGAGCGTGACAACGAACATCCGAATCTGCTGAAAATCGTGGTGATGCTGCTCGGATTCATGCTGATCGGACTGCTGAGACTGATCGACGACCACGACCACAGCCATGGGTACGGTAGTCTTAAGAGTTCCGTACGGGAGCCCCTGGGATTAAATTTTGAATTTGGTGGTGCCTAACAATGCAAGTTCGTTGATTTTAGAGCCCACTTGGATTTTCTCGTCGATTTGTAAAAACAAGTGAATTTGTCCATCCATGAGTATTCATATTTCCTGAATATCAAATTGGGTCGATAAGTAACGAATGATGCCTTAAGCCATGAAAAAGAAACAGTTGTAAATGCTTATGTCGGATTTTGTAACTATCTCTGGTAACCCAAAATTATCTTGATTCCTGAAATCTTACACTAATTCTTTCTTGCAGTGGTCCCGCCGGGAACGGAACCGTCGAGGCCGCAGTGCGGATGCTTACTGTAGGCGACCATGATCACGACCACCACCATCATCACCATCATCATGGTCACTAGATTACGGTAGCTGATTGCGCCGCAATAAGAATTACTGTAGCTTCATACACCATAATTCCCATTCTTCACTGGAATACGATAGAATCCGAAAACCAAAATTCCAAGTTTGCAGTTTGTTCATGGTTCTAACAACCCCTTTACTGTTGTTTTTTGACGTAGATTGGCACATTTATGTTGTTTGAAGAAAATTTTTTCTCCTCCTGTATACCTACGCTTTAATCGGAAATAGTGGTGCATTCATGAATGTGTGGATTACGGTAGTTGACCACACCACAATTCTTTCACACTCCTTTATTGCATTTTGATTCCATTTTTCACACATACTCTGTTGATTTGATGTTTTGGCTTCGATTGCAATTTTTGAGCCCACGCATATCAACTTTGACGCGTTATTATAAGGGCCTCACGCTTTTATTGTTACAGTAGCCTAAGTAAACCTGTGCGCTCTACCGTATTCTCTACCCTACACCAGTCTGATTTTCAGTACCGGTATACATCCGGTGTTCGCTGTGTCCATTTATTTTTATAATACATTCAATATATTACATCCCCACCCCTACAGTAACATGTCTCCATTGTTAGTGTGTGTTGTGACAGAAAAGCAGTATTTCACGTATACCCGCAAACTGTTGATAGCAAACCTATGCGATTAAGCGATTTTTTCGTTCTTCCCTCTTGAGCAATGTTTTCTGATGTGAGTGTTAGACAAGTGCGCCATGGATATTTGCGCCATTGTGATGAAATGACACTTGATCCGTAAATTGATGGCGCATCTGTCCACTATGGCGCAATTGTTCACGGCACTCTTGTCTTTCACTCTGGTTTCTTCGTTTTATTTGCCGCTTCGCTTTTTGTGCAAATTTTCGGATGTTTGTGACTGTTGGGATTCTCAAATGCGCTGTTTTTCCTTCCCCCGTAACGACAATGTGATATAGCAACACCCATTTATTCTCATAATGTCACTTGTTTCATCTGCAATGTGCTTTTTCGAACCTTGACAATCATTTGCGGTACAGTTACTGTAAGGTTACTGTAGCGTGAAAATGATCTCACATGTTGTAATCCATAATCAATGATAAAAAGTTCAATAAATGACACTGATCGTGATTTCTGGCTGAACATTGATTTTTCCTGAAACTGATCGTGGGCAATCTACTAATACTCCAAGGTGGCTGTTCTATCGCGGGCGCATGACGTCGAAATTCCCTCCCCGCTACGTCACCCAAGCGAGGAAGAGAACGCAAACTGGAGGAGACAAGGCTTGAGGAGGGGAGTATCGATTGATTCCCGCAAGTTACTGTATTTACTGGTAATTATTGCAATAGCTTGTAATAGCACACCAGAGCTTTTTGGTTACAATTACATTAAGCGAAGCTTTTGGTAGAGGGAGAGAGCACGGGCTGACCAATTATTATTGAACATTATCATCAAATTTGCGTGCACACGTGCGGAATAAGGTATTTTGGTGCTTTTAGTGCATTCGTCAATCGTCTAATCTCCCCGGAGCGGTTGTCTATCACATAATAGGCACAACCACTCCGCGGATATTAGATGAATGACGAATGCACTAAAAGCACCGAATGAGACACCCTAGAGCGAAATGAAAACCTACTGTTTGACAGGATGTACAATGAAGAGTCAAGCACCTCATTCTTCTCATAATCTCTTACCATGAGCGGTTGTTCTATCCTTTTCCTTCTTCTTCTCCCCATTTCTATCCATGCCTATGTCACCGCGGAGGCTCATGCGTACGGAGAGATGACGTGTGCGGGACGGTCAGTTAATACAGTAACCTACAGCAGTCGTGGTATTGTCAAATACCGTAATCCAGCAACCAGACTTGGCTGCTACAGTACGATAGATTAGGGCGCTCAGGCCAATGACACAAGTAATAATGGTAGTTAGTGCAGCGACACACTACAGTACTCTACTCCATCAGCAGCAGTTACCGTACCCCTGTTGCAGGCCCGTTCGCAAAGGCAGAGTGGAACTGTTCGAGCAGGACGGCGGGCACATGATGACGGGTTGGTCGCATCATTGGTCTTTGGGGAGTACCTAGGGGGTCGTAAATGGGCCTATATTGACAGCCGGTCCAAAAGTGCATCATTTCTTTGTCTGCGTCCATAATCGCCCAGTCGCGTTTTCGGCTCGAATCCACCACTAGTCATGAAGGCTGTCAAAATAGTCCCATTTTCGATAAGCTAGGAGTACCCCATTTAGAACTGGTCGTTATATAATTGAACCCGATTATTTTAGAATCGGGGCGTTTCAGAACTCCCTCCCCTGATTCTAATAATTTTTTCTTCTAACTGGGCCTCAAATAGTTCTAAAAACGACCGGTTCTAAAAAGAGGTAGTCCCGAGCTTTGTAGTCTGTACTTCGATCTTTAGCGGATCTCGATGACCTCATCCATTGGATGCCCGTCACGGATGTGGGCAAGTACGACGTGTCCGGATCCACATGGGAGGTTCGTAGGGTGTCACATGCAATTCTTTTAGTGCATTCATCATGCCTCTACTCTCCGAGGAGCGGTTGTACAGTGATAGGGATTCCGCCCCTTACACGGCGATTCCGGCGGAATCCGGCGGAATCCGCCAGTTTCCCCAGTCAAATAACTTTTTTGCGAGGAAAGATATAAATTTCTAGTTTTGACAGGTCGATTCTACGTAAAATTCTGCATTGGATAGGCTATTTCACGTTCGTCAAGCTTTGAAATTGGATTTATGGTTAAAAATTTAGTAAACTGAGATAGGCGCTAATTGAAGTTCCTCTCCCTCCTCTCCTTCGCCTCCCTCCAACAGAGGAGAGGGAGGGGAGGGAGAGGAACTTCTATTAGCGCCTATCTCAGTTTACTAAAAATTGAGCCATAAATCCAATTTCAAAGCTTGACGAAAGTGAAATAGCCTATCCGATGCAGAATTTTACGTAGAATCGACCTGCCAAAACTAGAAATTTATATCTTTCCTCGCAAAAAAGTTATTTGACTGGGGGAACTGGCGGATTCCGCCGGATTCCGCCGGAATCGCCGTGTAAGGGGCGGAATCCCTATCACTGTATCCGCATTTTATAGACAACCTCTCCTCAAGGAGTAGAGACACGACGAATGCACTAAACGACTCGCATGCGACACCCTAGAGGTTCGTTGTGGCAAATTAGGGGGAAATTCTGGACGATCTTACTTAATTTTAAGCTTACGACGGATACGCTCCATTTCTACGCTAGATTCGTCCCGGAGTGCGAACATGTGATGCTGCCGGAGGGATATGTGAGACGATTACATCATTCTCTTATATGCTAGCACTAATAGTACACTCTTACTGCACACTGTGTGTGACGAGGTCTTAGAATCCGAGGGACATTCCAATACATTACAGTAATTACCTTGGTGTCGCGCGCGAGTCGTTTAGTGCATTCGTCGTGTTTCTGCTCTCTGCGGAGCGGTCGTCTCCAAAATTCAGAGACAACCGCTCCTCTGAGAGTAGAGATACGACGAATGCGCTAAACGACTTGTATGCGACACCCTAGAAATTTCCTTATATTGTGCTACAGTACTAATAGTTCGTGATGAAAAGTTCGACTTCGGACCTCCGCTGAGGGCGTTGTCTTTCAGAAGTGTCGAAAATTCACCAGACGACATCTGGGTACTACTGCCGGATACCCTTTTTCTAAGAAATTCGACGTCGATGTTTGCGTTAAGACGAAGTATTTATAAGACCGGACCATGAAGAGGCCCCTCTGTCACTACTTTGTCAAGTTGTTTCGACCGGGCTCAAATGTAGTGCATTATGATACTTGGTAGTACAGAAGTTACTGACAGACCGGTGAACTCATAGCTCCCCTTAGTTTTTTTATTGAGCAATTTTGAATTTT
>JACMIF010004664.1:0-11937 GCA_014805445.1 Diplogasteroides magnus | reverse complement strand
ACTCGCAAACGTTCTAGCTCGTTTTATATGCAATTTTAAAAAGTTTTTTTTATACTTTCCGGCTAATTCGAGTGCGGTAAACACAGAAATAAAACCACGAAGCTCTAAATTGCGGCTGACACGGGAAATGAAAAAAATATGATTACGGTATGTCTACTACACCGCCAATGAAATTCCGCAGGGATTTCCGTGCAGGACTATTTTTGACGAACGAGAATTTCTCCATTTTTTACTTCTTTAAGCGAAGAGTCTTTAACACCTGCATCATGCCCGCTGTTATGTATGGATGCGAATGCTGGACACTGAGATCGTCAGATAAGGAACGGTTAGCCACGACCCAAAGAAAGATGGAAAGAAGAATGTTGGGAGTCACATGGAGGGACAGATGGAGCAATGATAGGCTAAGGAATGCAACTGGAGTAAAGGATTGGATGAAGGAAGCGATGCGCAGGAACCTGAATTGGGCGGATAAGATAAGGAGAATGGAATCTGATCGATGGGTACGTAGGATTACATCTTGGATCCCATACAATTGGAGTGGAAATCGTAGACAGCAACGACCGAGGACCAGGTGGAGGGAAGATGCTGGGAGAATATGTGGACAAGGATGGTGGAGTATTGGAGGAGAGGATTGGAAGGCTGCCATTGATCAGCACATTACTAACATGTGAACCCTGATGATAAATTGTAAATTGTATAGAGGATGACTTTCAACTCCGTTTTTAATAAGAACAAATATTGAACACGAAGTAGAAGCTCTTGTTGTCTATGTTCCACTATATTCTCTCATTTCTCTCAATCCCACCTCAATTCCCTCCCCGATCTCTCCCTCTTTGTAGTTTCTGCTCCGTTCCTTTATAAATAACCCTTTCCACCATGTCTTGCCCTTCCAACCTAAAAGTTTCTGAATAGTTAGTAGTTAATGGTTGTATAATAGTTCCCAATTCCTAATTCCTATACATCATAATAGTTTCCCTTCTAGGATCATGACCGAGTACAAGCTCTACTACACCCCCTTCCGTGGACTCGGAGAGGTACACAACTAGGAGTCCAGAGGGATGATCATTCTCCACATTCAGGTCTCTCGTCTTCCACATCTCTGGAACACCATTCGAGGATATCAGAATCGCCACGGACAAGTGGCCTGAACACAAAAGCAGTGAGAGAAACGAGTCCTCCATTCATCATTCATCATCAGAGACTCCATTCAGTCAGATACCCGTTCTCCTCGTTGATGGAAAGCCCCTTCCACAGTCATTCGCCATCGCCATTTATCTAGCCAAAGAGTTCGGTAAGTCATCATCAACACCAGGCTTTTAAAAACAAGCAGTGAAACCAAGTACTTGGTTTTTGTGCGAATAACTACTACTTGGTGCTCAGATATTCAAATATTCAAATCCTAATCAAAAAGAGACGTGCAATGGAATGATTGAGGAATGGCTGGAAAGAATAACTTCGAAGCAGCGTGGGTGTACGCCCTTGCCGATCAGTACAAGGACTATATAAAAGAGATTCGGCCTTTTCTGGGGGCTCTGTTTGGATTCGCAGAAGGAGACAAGGACAAGTTGAAGAAGGAGACAGGAGAGCCCGCAAGGGACAAGTTCTACTCTATTCTGGAGAAGAGACTCGAGGTTGGTGCAATGTCGACGATACATGAAGTGATTATGATATAGGAGTCCTCCTCTGTATTTCTGGTGGGAGATTCCCTCACATGGGTTGGCCTCGTTGTTACTGACCATATCGATGCCCTTCTGAACTTCGATCCTGGATTCCTGAATGGATGCCCTAAGGTGAGAAAGTATTCTGGATGGAACGAACTATTCTGGAATAGTCAGAACTCTCGGGTTGTTATCATTGAAGGGATATCACTCGTAGAGACAAATATAACAATGGGTAGAATGTTCTGGAATGATTGGTATGAAATCTTCAGGTTCTCGCTCTCAAATCGAAGGTTCAATCACATTCCAAACTGAAGTCGTGGCTGGAGAGGAGACCAGCGACTCTATTCTAAGGAAACTAATAGCGCATAACCATGAACCTTCTTTTATAGGAATCCAATTGTTACTGACAGGGTCTCATGCTGATAAATACTCTTTGCTTCCATTCATAAGGAGAAAGACTGAACAAACATTGAGATTCGCAGATCAACCGTAGATTAGGGTTTCCAAATCGGTTGCAAAGTGCATTTCTCCTCCGTCTAATCCATTCGTAAAAGCTGTCTGTCGAACGTAGAGACAACAGCATTTTCGATGAATGAATGATGCTACCTTTTAACCGTACTGATATTCAACTGTTTCAAATCTAAGATAATAGACAATGCATTTTTCCTTGCCACCTAAAGGACTTCAGCGAACACTAATCTTTTCAACTAGATACGTGCCGAAATGTATTGCAATCAGGAAGTCCGGCAACGTTTAGGGACTTCCTTATGTCCAGACACTTTTTGCTGCCTGCACTTTCGAATATTGCTGTGATTAACACATGATTAGCCGACATGATGCATTGATAAATCCTATAATGCATCATTTTAGAAAAATTTCTCTTTCAGAAGCTGTCTGCTGTGTGATTGGGGAAAACATCTGGTGATAATCAGTAAGACTAAAAAATGAGGGCCGCAATAGCTTGTTTACATGTGAATTGTTGGTCACCTCGTTTGGTTGCTATGTACTTTGGAGGAGAAAATTATTTATTCATGCCTCGACGGTCGTGGAAAACGACAGGGAAGAGGAAGAAACGAACGAACGAGAGTAAAGCAAAAAGGGACGTTGCGTGATTGCCTCGACTCTACACTTGGGGGAGGGGGACCAACATTGCCGAGTACTTGGCACTAACTATAGCGTCAATACAAATGATAGGGAAGTGAAGAGTTGCTGCGGTGTTAAAAACACTTGTTGGTTTGGTGGTCTAGTTGAGAATCCAAGCAATTCACCAAATTAGGAGGTCGTATTTGGGTAGTTCATCTTCCTACAGTCGTCTGCGAACACGGAATAGGATCGTTTGAAAGAGATTAGAAAGAGGTTCGAACGACTCCAGGCGCTCTCTTATACCGCTCACATGACCGGCTGTTTGTGAGAAACACGCGGCTCATGGGATGAGGGGAAATTGCTTGGATTGCCTACTCTCATGTGAAATTCAGGCAATTTGTGATCATTCGCCACGGGGTGATCTATGACATTTTGTGACTCATGAACGGACTGCCTGGACGGTTAGCAATAACAAAGAAAGCGTATGTTGCATACAAAACAATTCGTGATCAAGTGTTCGAAACAATGAAAAATGGGAATGGACAAATACTCGAAGACTGTGTACAGATATGCCCTGCGCAGGGATGGATGTATACGGAGAAGAAGGAGATTGTTTCAGCTTTTCTTAAGGGAGTACATAGATTGTGCTCGAAAAATGGAGTTCGAATATGGGGAACTCACTCTGATTCAGAGTGAAAAAGGCATTGAACTTGACATACATATGGATAGAATGGTGACTATTTCTTGGTTGTCTTGGCTGCTCCCTTAGGTGCTGAAGACAATGATAGAGGTGCTGTTTTTTGAGTGGGTGATGAGGGCGCCACGGAGATCGGAATAGTCAGCGTATCCGAGGGGGTGGACGGATCGGGGAAGTCTGCAAATCCACCAATTAGTTTCTATGATCCGTAAATGAGAGTCGTAGCGTAGTTGCCGGTCCCGTACCTGGAGCGGATTGCTTAGCTGGACGAGGGCTCTCAGGCACTACATTCGGTGGCGCGAGGTGTGCTAAAACATTGTAGTTGCTAGCGGATACAATTTACTGAAGCATTGGTCTACTCCAGCACGAAGTTTGTGGCTAATGCAATCAGGGTATCTACCAGTGGTATCAACTGCTGCAGATATAACTTGGTTTTGTATTAAAGAACTAATTATTGAGCATACATCATTACTAAAGTGCGGCTTTGGTGAGAGTACAATAAGAAGTTACTGAAGTACAATGTTAGTAATGACTTACCGGCATGAACGGAGGTGGAGGGGTTGCCCATCATGAAGTCTTCTTCCTGTAATGATCGAGATGAGACTGGGAGTAGCAAGTTCATCTTAGACACGAGACTGGCTGGGGGCAAAACACCTCTCCGCCCTAGAAGAGGAAAAGAAGAAACCGGATGCGCGTCAATGGGAAGAAGATTCTATTGAACAACCACTCCAGAGAACCCACGGTGTCTACCCTACCTTTATCCCTTTATCCTACTCCTGTGAACTGTTCTCAATGTAAAGTAGACGCTGCTCTCTGTAGACATTATCCAAGTACTTGCACCCACTCAGTAGTACTCCGCCAATATGATATCGGTTTACAAGGCCATTGAGAAGTTTGAGCATGATGTGTTTATTGGAGGAAGCCGCGCGGATCTAATTCCCACGCCAATATCCCCTTTGGGCAAGAATAAAACTAAGGAGTGGGAAGATGAACCGGGACAATGATTGGGCGGTGGTAAGACTGGAACGGGATAACAAATGAAGATGTTCTCGTCTTTAGAAAATGGAGGATGAGGACGGGGCGAGATTTCCCCTAGTCAAAGGGGCGAAGGAGCGTCTCTCATTTTCCCACTGAGTCTTGACTCCTCGTCGCGTCGTCGTCTCTTCAGACGACGTTGTCTTTCACTGGGGGAGGAGTGCCCATGGCAACACGTCGTGGGACTCAACGAGGTGAGAAAAGTTCGAGAAAAGTGCCCCTCGACAAACAAATCCTTTTCAGAACAAGGAACTTCCAAGGACTCAAAGGCATTGAAAACGAGCTAAATTGAGACTGAACACTGTAGAAAACAGCGACTATTCGAACAGGGGACAGAGAATTGGCTCCTCAAAGTAATAATCGCCCGTGTGAACGGGAGGGGATTCCCGTAGGGACTCCCACTCTTCTTACGAGTTGTTTTGACGAGATGGTCCTCTTCTTGTTTAGTTATGTGGTCCGGTCGCCGACCATTCTAAAGGCCCTTCATAGGGAGTCCGAAAATGGAGTCGACATTTGGATGAGAATGCCGAAACATAAAAAGGCCACCAGCACTTGTGTACCGAGACACCACGTGACTGGTCATTAATGAATCTATTGAGATTGGGTACAGATGCTTCGAGGCGATTGGGACAAACGACAATTAGGAATTAATTCTCAGTAAGGACAGTTCAGAATCGTAGGCACCAGCAGTGATCTAGTGGAAGGAAAACACTTCTTCCGTTGAAGATCTCAGATTAAACGTGACATTTTGAGCGATATTCCCGGTATAAAGAAGAAAACAGCCCAGTGCTTCGCGTTGCGCGTAAAATATCTATCACGGAAGCTAATACAAAATGGCTTTGTATTGTAGGTCGGTGGTGGTATTTTCAAGCAGAGTGCTCATGAGTGGGATAAAATGTCAAACTTGTCCCTTACAAGCAAACTAAAGGATATACTTATCTTCATATTCCCGTAGCTCGATATAGCGCGCCTATGGTGGGAAGCTCGATTTGATGTTTTTCACAATTCAACCTCGTGGCTCAGGTGAAATTCACTGTTGATATCTGTCCGAAATTTGCTTTCAGCTGCACTTTTGTTCAGTTCTCATCATACTCCTTGATATCCCAGTTTAGAGAAGACCTCGATGATTAATAGAAAATTCATCAGCTCTGTCAGTTGGCATTATCTATCCACTGAGACATGTCGAATAATTGGAGAGGTGACAGATATGTCCCTCTCGCAAAACCCATACCCATTGACGAGATCAAATAATGAAAAGTGACACGAGACTCATTGATTGGAAGCCTCGTTATCTTGTTTAAGAGCGTGAATGAATTGACGCCTCGCCTGGTCTCTCCGTTTCTTGCCCGTCTGTAAAGGCAAAGGAACGGTGGCAGACCACTAAAAGAGTCGGAATGACGAGAAGTTATCAATTCAAGTTCACTCCAGAGAACAATAAAGATTGTATGGATGTGCCATTGAGTCTCCAACTGATGAAAGGAAACGACCGCTAACGAGACAGGCAATAAAATGAGGGGAGGGGAGAGATTGTGGCGATTCACCCGTTCCTCATTCCCGGCACGTTCGCAGTAGGAAATGAGAATAGTCAACAGAGGGGGAGGCACGAGTTGAGGCATGAAATGCCCCTAACTATTTCGGCACTCTATTTTTGTTCTGGCGGTTACAAAACAGCACGAATCGAACGGAGGTTCGGAGGGAGTGGCCCGCCGTTCATACCGCTTTACCGGTCAAATAGGAGTACCATTGAGAATGCATTGGTCTTTCCAGATGGTCGAGTCGTCCGTGGAAACGGGACATGCAGCCAGGGAGATAACAACGCATCGCAGACACAATTCTTGTTGTTCTCAACGACCTGGTTCGTCGAAGCATCAACTCGTTTTCCGAGAGGATTCAGACTCTAATGCTATTGCAGACAGTTATATTTCCATTGCTGCATTTCTGTGAATGACAGAGGATGTTTGAGCATCCGAATCATATTTACTCAATAAATACTCGTCCTATGCGCCCACGTGAGGCGATAATCAAGCCTAGATAACTCACACTCACACATCAGTTTCCATATAAAACGTGACGGCGTGCTCATCAAACAATAACCACCTATTTACACCTATATAGTTTACTCTCATGCGCGTATCATTTCTACATTAAATGGTCCCTTTTCTGTAAAGGGACTGCTCGATTGAATCCCCTTACGGAGGCAATTCACTACAATATCCGGGATTCGACTTGTTTACGGAACCAGTGTCTAGTCTGGAGAGACCGTCAATCGGCTCCCAGTGCATTCCTTTTCAATAACTCATTGCCGAGCTGTTGTCTGTAGTCAGCAAGGGACAACGATGAGTTAGAGAATTGGAATGTCCTTCGAGAGCTAGATTCTCTGTCTCTACTAGTCTGAAAATGAGCAGCTGGCAAATATGACAGATCACTTACGGAGAACGTCTCGATGGCCATTTGACGAAGGAGAGGAGGGCGGATTCTGCACATCGTTGCCTGCATGATTACGGTAGGAGAGTGGTGCGGAGGAAGACGACGATTGCCAAACGTCACTCGATCTGTAGTAAAGACACATATACCGGAGTGGTTCGCAATAACACGGCGACGGGAATCGGGGCCGCGGAAAATGTGGCATTTCTATTCCCGGAGGTGGGAGAAAAGAAGCAAAGTATGAAATGATGCGATGGCACAATAGAGGCTGCCTCTTCGCTGCTAAATACGCTCCTGCTCGGATGATTTCATTGTTTCTCTACACAAATGTTCATAACAAAAGAATATGAGATAGATGATTTGAATTCCTTTTCCGTAATAACGGGCACACAATTGTGCAGAACAGTCACGTTTTGGTATGAAATCTCTGTTTTTGCTTCGGCGACGATGCAAAGAGAGGCGAAAGATGGAATGAGAATGAGCAGAGGCAAGATAAGGGCTTTACGACCATCGTCAGGCCACATGATTCCTCAGCTATAACGATACCATGGCTCGTACGAATGGGGGAGTCATTGGACAGCATGCACTTTTGGGTTCGTATACGAAATAAGTCATATTTCATGGGAACTATAACTTTCCAGATATGGGATCAGGTGAATCATAACTGGCAGTGCGCATACAAAGTGCTTTAACTTGGGAGGAAAGTAGTATATGCTACTCGTAACTGGTGCTGGACTAATATATCCAAAGTCCAGGTGTACTAATGTACAGGTGCTCTAGATAAATCATACAATGCAAACAACCGTGGAGCATTTACAGGGTGGTTCTAACAATGTGAAGTGATTGTTGATCGAGATTTCCTCGTCCAACAGAGTGCATAATGAAGGAATGTGTGTGCATAATGAAGGAGTCGTCGGGAACTGTTAGCAACAACCAAGGGCACTTTCCATAAGACGAATACGACTCCTAGGTACAACAACGTCCTTTGGAGAACCTACAGTTATTGCAGAGTGCGCAATGCTTGCAGTACCGAGAAACATGTGTAAAACTCTGCGAAGTGGCGTTATCTCACGAACAGGCAAGGCCACTACTGAACTGAGGGGGAGGCGATTACTATTGAGAAAAGAATTGATCAAGCTGAGAACATTCTTCCGTAATCAGCAAATGAGCATGACTAAGGTGTTGCAGAGACGAAAAAGCGCCTGTTGCAAGGTGAACGTCCCTGGGATGTTGAGAAAGAGTGAAATAAGGAAGTGAATGACTACAACCCGTTGTGATGAGTGGGCGCTGTAACTGACTCACGGGGGGGGGGGTGCAAAACTTGAAGCCTGTCTCAGAATTCGGGCTGGGGGTTTCTAAACGGTATCAGAGTGCTTCGTCTATAGTCTATACCACGGTGCGATGTTGTCTATCGCATGAGTGAGACAGCGGATCTTAGTGAATCAGACGACAGACGAATGTCCTCCACAGCCCTTTCTGAAAACCCCTTTCGGGGCGTCGGCCGCTCATCCCGTATTATAAGCTGATTACAATTAGTGACCGCGGGTACAGAGAACACGATCGACCAATGATAACGAGACATAATAAGAGATGCGAAGAGGGGGAGGGAGGGGATTAAGCGTCATGACTTTCGCTCTCATGACACAAAACTCTGCAGCATTCGCCAAAACAGTTTGAAGCGGGCCGCCCAGTTCAGCGGATACAACAACGGTGCTCGAACATAGCAGAGTCCACGAGAGAAATTCGAAAAACAGGACAACTTTATCTGCGAACGCATAAAACCGAACAACCGCGGCTGAATGGATAAGTCTGACATGCAATCGTTCTCCCTTGTCTACCTACGTATGAGGTTGAAAAGTTGTTAGAGAGAGATATTGGAACGATCTCTAGGAGCCGTAGAAAAAGCAATGGGGCAGACACTTCGTCGGGAGAGTTCTAACTTTTCGTATCGCGTAAGCATCCACTCCCTCTCAGTCAAGGATTCATATGAGAGTGAAATCGTGATCGAATGTGGATTGACATAAGCCCGCTACGTTCTAGATACGCAATATTGTGGATGGAGTCAAGAGAAGGCACTAAGCCGTTCTGAATACGTTGAAATACCGTGTTCCACGAAACGACCAGGATCACTCAAAAGAAAATATAAGATCGTGCGGACTTCCTCCTGCTAAGTAGGTGATATAAGAAATGAATTTACAGTCACCATTGAAAGACATCTGACTGGTTGTATGGGCAGTCTCTTCAGAAGAGGAATACCAGCGTGATTGTACAGCGACTATTGTCCAATGGAGAACAATGGATGAGGATCTATCCCAATGACAGGAGATTCATCTCCTCACGAGCTTGGCATCGCATCAAGGGCGCTGATCCAAACCATTTGCGGAATTATTCAGTGGTTGATTACATTAGCTGTTTTGAAGCTCACACCAGTCATATAATGAGCACAACATCATTATTGAGGCAGAAAATCATTTACCTACCTATACGAATGATACAAACAACCTGCTGCTTGGGTTTTGTGCATTAAAAGTGCTAAAATGGATAAGAATAACGGGTAATTCAGGGTATGTAGCACATTCGTTCAGATGGTGTCAGCATTGGCCGAATACGCAGGACGATCGCTACAAACTGGGTGAGATGGAACGGACGGATAACAAATCTGTGCAAGAGAATGATATGTGTGAGTCACTGCATGATAGACAAAGCGCAAGTATATGTAGGATAATACATTGGCTATAAAGTGTGCTAGAGAATTACAGACATGTTATTGCATATGTAAACAATCAATTCGGATCACTGCGCAGTGCACATGATTGAAGAAGGCAACGCAGCAGATTTCAACCGAGCCATTTTGGCAGAATACGCTTGCTACAAACCAGGTGAAAGAGGCCATAAGGGATAACAGATCTGTCTTCACACGTGTTGATGGTCGATGGCAGAAGAAGAAAACGGAAGGAAGATTGATGGGATATATGTAGGTATTTACAGTAGGAAGACTTGAGTAGTGGCAGAAGTCAGGTGATCCAACTCATTTTCATTATTGACTAAAAAGGATGAATGAAATCCCGTGCTAGTCGTAGCGATTGCTCTTAGCAGTGGAAGAAGTACCAAGCATCATTCACCACGAGTAAGTTCAGAAACCTCTCGGAATCACCACGGGGGAGTTTTCCGAAAGAGTCTTTCACCCTTTGAAGGGCAGGGATTTGCATACTAACACGATGGAGTGGGCAGCAAAAATAGAAGCGACTACAGAGCCTGCGTCTGGTGGACTAATACCCTTTGCAGAATAGGGACGCGAATCAAAAATTCTCAACGGCCCACGTGTACGAAACTCGCAAACACGGACTCTCAATGCTAGTTGGGCAGCAAAAAGTTTGGAAGAAGTCATGAATGCCCTCCATTTGTAGTATGGCCACGCGAAAAATCCTCGTTCCATCAGCCTCAAACTATGCTCGATCGCGTGTCAGAGACGACTACCCATGGCCGATTTCCCTGAATTTCTCATCGCGTCCAGGTTGGCAGCGTGCCAATATTTCATAGAATTGGAAGTGGAACGGTATATTCTCGTGGACATGTCTATTTTAGAAATGACAGGCCGAGATGAAAGAGAGGATGGACGATGAAAGACAATTTGCAATCGAAAAGGTGATCTCCGGACCGCGCATCTGTCCAAATCACCCAGTACGCAAATGCCCATGGCTTTCACTAATGAAGGATGGGAGAGAACAAATTGGTTGTATTAGTCTTTCCCTTTCCTTTGGGGGAAGGTAAACGGGGTTCAGAAAATGGATGGCAATGACTCGGAAATGAGAAGCTTTGAACGAGAAGAGTAATTGAGGAAAGAAGAAGAAGAGAAAAGAGCAAAGGAAACATATTCTATGACCCCCAAATATCCTCCGGCTTTCTCGAAGGTCAATGAATTCAAGAAATTTGAGGGAATTTGCCGAAGAATTAGTCTGGAATTGGCAATGACGTGTTTTCTATGGCACACTAACGAAAGGGTGAAGATTGGAATTGTTGTGGAAATGTCATTTCCGAAATGGCAGTGAGAGGGGGCGAAACGGTTGAGAACACCAACCTACAGGCATGTGCTTGAGCGTCAGAAACGGATTATGTCCTATCAAGAAACCCAACGGTGAGAGAAGGGGAAGGCAACTGGGTATGAGGATAATGGACGGTGTTCTGTGATTTCTGCTTACTCCTCTTTTGATTCGCCTAGCTGACTGCAGACGATGTTCTGAGTCGCCAAAAACATGCACACAAAACAATTGCAGAACATTCACATGACGTTCCGGAACGTCAAAATATATTTACAGTGCAGCGCAAGTGAATGGACAGAGTCGGCTAGGTCGCATTTTCAAATTAAAATCTTACTAGCACTGACGTGCGCATCGCCATTCCGTTGCTAAATCGTGGCTAGGGCTTCTAATTCGATAGAAATGTGCATTTCTCTTCGACAGAGAACCAACCATCTGTCGGGAAGCGATGGACGTTTTTTCCGAAGGGTAAATACTGGCGCGAAACTCTCTGACGCTCATCTTTCCATTGTTTCCATAAGAATATGTAGAGACAATACCAAATAGAGGAATGACCAGAGAGAACAACGAACTCATTTTTCACCGTCACTTCAATTGCACGAGCGACGAAATAATTAACGAGACATGCTTGCAAAGAGGTAGGAAGGAGTGAAAAACGGGAGAACGAGACGAGTGCCATGGACGTTTGGCACCACGATGGTGAAATGGACACTTGATAAATGTCGACTCATCTTCACCACACTGCACAAATATCCATTTCGCTCTAGTTACCTTATGTATAGACTCCCGTTTGGTCTGTCTGTCTGTCTGGATGTCTGGATGTCTGGATGTCTGTAACGCTTTTCAGAAAACCCCTTCAAAATGGTCCTAGAAGCTCAAAAAAATATTCGACTATACTCGGCGAGACAAGTTCAAAAACATGTTCGAACATGTTCTAACATGTAAAACAGCCAAGTTCTGGAAAACCCCTTCAAAGTGGTCCTAGAAGGTCAAACCAAAA
>JACMIF010004663.1:0-11941 GCA_014805445.1 Diplogasteroides magnus | reverse complement strand
GGGGAGTCTACGATAATTATGGGCAGTGGCTAATATCAGGTTGGACGAAGATAATCGATGTGAAAATGGGCATACCATTACTTATGCGCCAACCTAATACTTTATTTGCTTTTAATTTTTTAAAAGCAAATAAAGTAGATAGTTAGGGATTGACTCCTTTCAAGACCAAGAGATATAAGACTGCGGTGCAGCAAATATGTTTCAAGCGCTGCATAACTGGAAAATACAAGAATAAGCAAGGATACGAATCTGCCTCACGACTGAAATAGAAGCTCATGATTATGTTCAAAAGACTGTTCCCAGAGCAAGATCTCACTGTGGTCGAGCACGATGGGTGATCTTTCAATGATCATTAGGAGCCGAATCAAATATGTTACACGCAGTTGAAAATTGGAGCGGTGAATCGTTAAAGCGTTGATAACAGGAACAGATTTAGAAAGCCGACGGTCGTGCGATGCAAACTATTGGTAAAATAAAAAAAATCCGCAGAGAAAAACGACAATTAGCCATCCTTGACTCTTTCTAGTCCATGAGCAATAATGATGCGTGATGAAAGAGGCCGAACCGACATGGTCGAGATTTACAACACCGCCTTACATGGAGCGAACAGTTTACGGGCAGTAGTAAAATCATCCTCACTAAGAGGGTTCGGGTCGTTACTCTTTCCTAACCTAGTTAATTCTATCAATATGCCCTTCTTATTCTCTTTTGAAAAGTAGGGTGTCCCTATTAGTGAGACTTTAGTGCAATTGTCATTCGTCTAATCTCCGCGGAGCTGTTGATTATCTCATATGACAGATAATCGCGCCGCGGAGATTAGACAAATGAAAATATCACTAAAGCGAAAGCGACCCTCTATTGAAAAGTTGTTGTAACCAAATCAAACATTTGAGCATCTGGGATGGGAAAAAACACGTGCAATTGGAACCAGGAACTTGTGCGACGAAGAATGGGAAGTGAACAGCAGATAAAGAGATGAGAGAGTGTGTAAATAAGAGAGAGACCCAGACAATCAGATGATGCGACGAGTGAAAGATAGGAGCGCCATGGATATTTGCGCCTTTATGGCGAAATGTACAGATCAGGGGTTCAAAAACGTGAAATTTGTCGTCATTCTTATCAGGCGAGACGCTATTTATGAAGGAGTGAGACAACCGAGAGGTGGAGAAGAATAACAACACATTTACCGATTTTTAACCCCCATTACAGATGCGCCATCGTTCTCTTCATCAGAAATGGCGCTACCCCATGATTTCTCTCGCTTCTCTGACCTCTCTTCCCTCTCTTCACTGTCTGTGAGGCGACTGTGATAACAGACGAAATAATTCTCCCTATAATAATACAGCGTGGGGGCATTCCGCGGATTCCACACTTTGCGAAGCACGGCAAAAGGCAAACACAGAATTCTGGCGCCTTTTTGGAAATGGAAATGCATCAACTTTTGAAAAAAATGACTTTGCTGTAAATTAGAACTGGCAGATTGTATGCAAGATTGATCATATTTACCGAATGCTATAACTTTCCAGATATAGGGTGAGGTGAAACATATTCGAGTTCGCATGCAAACTGCGAACTGTACTGCAAGAGCTGATTGTTCGTTTTCGAACGGTCACACTCGAGTGACGAGTCAGATACAGTCGAGGCTGGAGATAAACAGAGATATTTACGCTCGATAACGATAACAAAGAAATGACGCATAGCAAACGCTTGACCTTCCGGTAATCCAATCAAAATAAATAAAATGCATGGACGTCAACAAAGGCCCGATTTGGAATAACAGCTTCGTCATCAATTACGATCAAGCACTTCGATAGCATGATAGTTATTATGGCTAGACGTGCTGCTGTCTATAGGTATTATGGTTGGGAGGTAGACTGACAAAATTAGTTCATTGTCTGTCTCTAATTCCTCCTCCACCGGCCGTCCTTCTCTGATGAGAGACGACCACACTGCGAATAGTTAACGTAGGGTGTCGCTGATGGTGACTATATTGTCAGCCGCCATTTCGAACCGTCTAATTCCGCTCATTGTCTATGCAAAGTGAGTGACGACCGCTAGGAGTGGAATTAGACGGTTCGAAATGGCGGCTGACAATATAGACACCATCAGCGACACCCTAGTTAACGATAATGAATGCATTTGCTCGCTCAATCGGCATGCCACAATAGGTAGCTATAAAAATAGCAAATGTTCATAAACAAGTACATGGTTGATTGATATGCATGCAAAGGAGTGAACCCCTTTGAGCACTCCTAATCATAAACATGAGTGGGGAGAGGAGCGATTGATATGGGGTTAGGGGCACTAAATCGGTAAATTTGCCGTCATTTCTCTCCGCGGCGCCGTAGTCTCTTCCCTCAATAGACAACTGTGCTGCTGAGATGAATAACCACAAATTTGCCGGTTTTGAGCCCCTAATGCAGGTATAATATAACCAACACCGGCCTGTGTCAAACTCCATCTCAATAATGATAACGACATGTTCAGACATCATGAGAGCGACAGACGAGCGAGTACAGGGAAGATACAGACGCAGAGAAAGAGACAAAGCGAGAGAGTACAGCCATAAGAGAGGGGAAAGGAAAGAGAGATGAGGTCGGCGCCCTTTGAAGTTCCGCTTAGTTTAGCCTGAGGCGTTTTTCGCAAGTCCCCCATCTGGGAGGAGGAAGAATAGAGGGAGAAAGAAGGTGGTTAATTAGCCGACGACAATTAACTGTGCATGGTATGAGAATTTGCCTCTCGGGGATACTTGACACACAGCCAAGAGCAGCGATGGGAAAAAACCACTATTGTTCGAGTTCAACGGAATTTTTGACCTACTATTACTCGTGTTTCGGAGTTCCTCATTTTATTATGCAGATGAAACCTATTCAAACGCAGGCAAGGCAAAAGACGTAATATCACGATAATTACGAGAGCGACAGTCGGTCAGAAAACATAACGAGCGTACTGGGTATAATAATTAGGAAGTATAATAAATAATGTCGCAATGCTTGTCGGAAACAACGTTGGCGTTATTACCACTATTGCCGAGAATGGGGAATCTAGAACAAAGGCTTGTGTAGGAGGAAAAGCGGCGGTAATCAGTGATAATACGAGATTGAGTCACGTAAACCTACCCGCGCCAGACGATAAGATCCAACACGTGAGGGGGAAATTGCAATTTGGAAATTTGTTGCCGCTCTGGTTTTACTCTGGGCTTAACAGCAGCGAAAAATTTAATGGTTTTGGGCGAGGATGCTTAGAATTAGCAAAAATGTAAGATGAGATTCAGGGAATTATCCACAAAGTGATAGTACTCCTACTATCGGAGCAATGCTTGACTAGTCTCTCAAGGGCTACTCATAGTACATCGTGCTCTAGTATAGTATAGCACCATTAGTATACTCAAGTAGGCTACAAAGAGTACAGACCAAGAATCGGCTCTCGAAGTATATCTTTTCATTAACTCATTGTCGAGCGGTTGTTTCTTGCTGATTATAGACAATCGCTCTACAATGAGTTAGAGGTAAGGATTTAGGATATCTAAAACGCTAGTAAAGTGTATTCTGATTTTGTGTTGACACATGACAGAGACAACCGCTCAGAGTGGATCAGACGAATGAGAAGTGTACTTTACTACCGTTTTAGAATCTCCATGAGAAATACACTGCGAGAGCCGATGTTAGGGACCAAAGAGTCAAAAAGTAATGTTAGGAAGCACTATTCTTCGGAAGGTGGGGAGTTGGACAAAAAGTCATTCAAATCGCGGCCGGAAACCCATTGACACGGCCCGTGAACGAGCAATGAACGGATGCGATTTTGTCGGTTTTTACTCTGACCGTCTAACCTCTCGTCGGTTTCCTTGTCTCTAGCCTAACGTTCAAACCCCCTGAAACCTCTGGTTTCGCTCGCTTCTTCGTTACTCCGTTCCGGTACAGACGCGAGTTGACTACTGTTTGCGAACATACGGTTTTTATCTACGCTCTCTCACTTTCGCGCGTTCTCTCGTTCTGTCTGACTTCTCTGTCCCTCTCATTTTGACATACTCTCTAAGTAGTCCAGAAATTCACACGTGCGACTGCAAATAGACACTTAATTTGCATAGAACAGCGCCTGAGTCACCCTCTCACCATCTGTGATCTCTTATTTGGTCACGCTCTCTCGCTTTTCTCTGATAATTTAACATATCTCAACTCATACTGTCTCTGGCTCCTGGTTTTTTTATTCCAAGAGCAAACAAAAAGGGGCCAAAAATTCCTGTAAACTTGTTTTGACCTCTGGAGTATTTAGTGCTTGCTTACAAGCGACGGCAAAATACGGATTATCTCTTCGCCAAATATTTCGGGAAAGTACGAAAATAAGCAAAATCGCCCGGTCGTGTAGAATGATTCACGGATTGTGAGAGCGATTCGCCTATGATTACGACGAAAATAGCGGTATTAGTGAAATCATGCATCTGTCCCAACTCTCTTCTCTTCTGAAATACCGTAATCGGGTAAAGAGGAAGGTCCGCGGAGTAGAGAGCAAGGACGATGAGTGGGTTCTTTAACGGATGAGTGATTCAGTGCTGGATACTTTGATCCACCGCACGCGGCGGGATTACCGCACTGCACAGTACCTATAATATATCCCCCGTTTGTAGTGAACTCGTGCTAGAAACGCGGAAAGGAACCGAATTTTCATCTCTTTGCACATTGAAAACATGATTCATTATGGGTTATGTTTCACAGTAGGATATCATCGATTATTAAGGAGCATTGAAACATAACTCATAAAGTAGTCAAAGTGCCACTTGCTTATGTCCACAGACACAACATACAGTTTTTGTGAGCAAATGAGTAATGTGTGGCAAGTTGTGCTGAGATTAGTGGAGCAAACAGTTGCACACCTCGCTCAAAAGTGAGAATAAGCAACGGAGTTCACCGTTTTTGGTTTGTTTGAACTTTCGAGGGAAGGATTGTGTCAGCTCACACTAGCGGATGAAGTGATACAACCTCTCCGCGCAGAAGAATAACTACAAATTCACCAATTTAGAACCCCTCGTTCGCACTTTATAACAATAGTTCATTTCGTTTGTTAGTCACAGATTCACAGCCCAAGGGCAAACAAGTGATGAATGTTTCGAACGCAAAGTGCAAGAAAAGGTAAAACATGACAGCGTTCGAGAGCGATCACTCATTCCGCTCTTGTCATCGCTAACAATAAGATAAGCGAAAGAATCGCTTCGGGGAAAGCGATTTTCTTTGGAAAAGTGAAAAAAGAAATTTCTATAATCAACCAATTCCTTTGTGAAAGTTGTTATAGATACTGCAAAGAAAGATCTAATGGCAAGTTATGTCACTGATGAAGAATGAGCAGTAACAAGTAGGATGTCGCTACCTATAGGAATGACCCAATTTTATATAAGAATGTACGGACGACGATAGACAATAGCACCATCGACATTTGCGTCATAATGATGAATTGGACACTTGAGCATTGCATTTGTCCATCGAAAGACTATGACGCAAATGTCCATGGCCTTCTTGTCTTGGTGTAGGAACTATGAAAGGAACGGAAACGCTGAAATTACAGCTATAGGCGGAACCAGCAAAGAAAGAAGCGAATAGTGTCACGAGCATCTCCCTATCACTCATTTCTCACTTCGTAATAAGAACAAATTCGTGCCTATTAGCTAAAGGATTCCATGTCGAGAATGCGCATTAACAAGTAGGGTTTCGCTGATGGGACGCTATTGACAGCCGTTTATTCCTAGCCGTCTGATTTCATTTCTAGCGGTTGTCTCTGCGAAGTGAGAGACGACCGCTAGGAAATAACCGGCTGTCAATAACGTCCCGTTAGCGGCACCCTATGATATGGGCATTTGAATAGAATAGAGAAAATGGAATGCCTACGTTGACCAGAGACCGCGTTGTTGCGCGAACGATAGGATGGCCTGCTTGATCAGGGGACAATGTTCGTGAATCGCGTGACTCAGCAACATTCCACGTTACAACAAACGGAAACTACTGGATTAGAGATGGGTTTCAAAATCGGTATTCAAATTCATTTATGATTCTTCCACTCACCGCGGAACGGTTGTCTCTACGTGCGATAGACAACCGCTGAGCGGAGAATGGAAGAATCATAAATGAATTTGAATACCGATTTTGAAACCCTAGATTAGAGCTCCGAAAAAAAAGACAACACTTACAATTTCAGTTAGATAGATGAAAACTGAAATGAGCAGCAGGTCAAACGGCAGTGAGTTATGAAGTATAAAAGTGATGTCTAGGTGATCTCATTTTGGAACTACACGGATTGGACCCGCTTTGCCACTAGTACCTTGTTGCGATACATCTAGTCCAAAAAAGGAGAGTTCAAAAACGTCATCTCTCCGTTATGAGATCATCCATGAATAGGGAACGGAATCCAAGAAGAAGAAGTCATTTCTGCCGTACAATTAACTCGGAGCGGTTGTCTCTCCCACGTGATGGACAATCGCTCCGAGGGAATTAGACAGCACGTCCCTGTTCACGAAGAAAAGACCACAATAGCCCCGCAAGAACCAGTACCATTTTCTGCCGGCTAGGTATTATCATTTTGCAATTTCCAAATCTCAAGCCGCACCTCTTTGCACACATTTATCAGGTGAGGCCAATTCAGTGGTCAAAGGTTCTCAGTAAGTGGCGAAAGACTAGGGAACGCATTATGGAATTTCTAACCTCCCCAATTTCTAAGGAGCGGCCGTCTTTTATTTCTATAGACGACAGCTCGGAAGAGATTGGGGAGGTTAGAAATTCCAATGTGCGTTCCCTACGAAAGACCCTTGATAAGGAAGCAATGAGCGGAGAACGGAACGCAGTTAATTATGTCTACTCCCTCTCTCACTAGTGATTGCCTTTCTGTAGTCAGAAGAGACTGGCCAGATAAGAAGAGCGACGAGAAAGCGGATCCTTTTCTTCTTTGATAAGGGAGAAATGTGCAAATCAGGGAGAAAACATCAACAAGATATGCGTGAATGATCGCGAACAAATTCTTGCGGTGATTGGCAGCAGGAGATTCCTTAGCAAAGGTACCGAAGACAACCTACAATGTAACAAGAAGGGGTAGTCCAATGAAAAAACTACTCCAAAGACGAGGAAGGAAAGCGATCCGATTAGCATAGTGGAACCATTAGAAGCCGGCGGCCGAAAACAACAAGATCAGAGAGCAAGAGAAAGCGAATACTATAGTACACATACACATACAACCACAACAAGAGAGAGAGGGCCTATAATCACCTCATTGCCTACTATAATCATTCCGGTCTGATTCCTTTCTTCTTCTTTTCCTCCATCACATATAATAGAATCTCTTCCTCATGGACGAGAGAGTACGGTAGAGGAGAGAGTACAGACGACGAGAGCATCGTGGCTGTGCTCTACTAATCATGCTTTCGCTTCTACATACTAACAACAGGATGCTTGACCGCCCACACCGCGTAAATATACAAGGCGACAAAAAGCCCCGAAAGTGGACGATTGATAATAGGAACATGCGTGAAGCCGTGTTGAAGCTGGGAAACGAAACACGGAGGTGGGACCTAGAGGTTCTAAATCGATGAATTTATCGTCATTCTTCTCTGAAGCGCTGTTATCTCACTCACTGATAGACGACAGCGCGGCGGAGTAGAATAAAGACAAATTTACCGATTTAGAACCCCTACTTACGAAAGGAATAACGGAAGTGGTATCAAAGACCGTTCCATCAGATTTAAAGGCAAGGACAAGGGAAGTCGTTGCAAAACTTAAACTTGAACAAGCAACTTGAAAAGATATGATATATCTTCTCACATTGTATTCCAATAGGAAACGACTAGGAATATTCTGATCCTTTAATGGGATTACTGAAATTGCTCCTTGCAAGAGATTTACTGATCCACAAAACTCTACTTCTCACATATGTTTCACATTGTAATTATAAGCGTTTGAGTATTTATATAATCGTTGAGTGGTTAAACTGTTTGAAAAAGTATGAAAACAATAACATAAAGGTAAGATTGAGGAACAGATTTCCTCGTTCAAGATCACAGTAGTGCCAAGAATCATTAATAGTTTCACTTTAAAAAAATCATTGAGCGATGGAGGACTTTTTCAGCATTTCCACACTAAGATGTCTCCTTCTCACATAATATGTTTCACGCCGCCATTATAAACTAGTAGGAACACTCTGAATCGCTAGTGTGTCTGCTAATTGTTTAACTAAAATTTAAAGCCAGATATTTCGGCGGAGATGTTGGCACTCATGCGACAAGGTATCGTTCATGCCTAGTATTATGGCGCTCGCGTTCTTCACTACAATATTAACAAAAAAGATATGGAGGGTGAGGTGGACTTTCCCATATCGAAAAGCTCTCATATCCGAAAGAGATCACTCCATATGTTTGACCACGCGACTATAGTCCCATCATTGGAGCAGCAGCAAAAACAGTGCCGTGAGTGGAGGATCGAAACGGGAGATCAATTCCCCGTCTCAAGACGGGAATTCACAGGACAAAAGCTATATTATCTGATGCAAAAACCGTTCGCCCTGTCTATTGGATCTCCCCTGGAAACACGATCTCCAAATAAATACACTGTAGTGCACAGTAGGGAACGTGCATTGGTCCCATGTCCCGTCTGTGCTGTCCATCCGCTGATTCGTCTATGAGATCTACAGACAGAAAAGATTCTGCTAATTCCCCACCATTCGGTTTCAAACTGCCAATATTGCCAGTTTCATTGCCAATTTTGGACTTTGAAACTGAATACTGGGGAATACTGGCAGTGTTTTTTTCTGTGTGCAGAGACGAGCGGTTGCGCAGAGAGCATTTTCTAATGCCGATAGAACGCGAGAACCTCTTCTCTAGTGCACAGATCATGTTCGACCACTGAGGAAATGGCAACTCAAGAGCGAAAATGAAGCCGATTTAGCCTATTTCTAAGAGTGAATACACTGATTGGATTAGGTAAATAACGGAGTTGATGAAGGAATGAATATGGCGAAAGACGGGAGCGCCGTGGACATTTGCGCCCCAGTGGTGAAATGGACAGACATGAGAATACTACAGTGAGAATGATAGAGCAACTGTCCATTTCATCATCGCGGCGCAAATGTCAATTTCGTTACAGAACTCCACCCGAATAATAGCATACTGGCTAACAAGTGGAAAGGGGAATTGACATGGGCAGATCGCGAGAAAATGAATTATTTCACGTTTCACCGTGGTCAATCCACTACAGTCTACAGTGCATGGATCACGGTGGAACGCACGGAATGCACCACTCAGTGGAAAAGGACATCACATTTATGGATTAGACAAAAAAGAGGGAAACCCATCAGACTCGTCTAATCAGGAGAGGGCATTCTCTCAGACCGTTCAGCCTTGACCGTGAGGCTAAATTAGCAGTGGTAATGGGTTGAGGGAGAGAGATGATTGAGTGAGGACATTCATTACCCAGAATGAATGTCTGCAAGATGGACAGACATGGGAATTGCTACTCGCATAGGAGTTAGAGAATCATTGGTTGAACCCCAGTCCGTGGCTTGCAGTAAAGGCAGAGTGGATCCCAAGGTTAATTCTATTCCTCTGTGCCATGCCGAAGTCATGCCGACATCTATATGCGCGAGTAGGTAGTGTGGGGTCACTCGAGCCGAGTTCATGCCGTCTAACTTCATTTCTAGCGGTCGTCTCTGCGCTATAGAGACGACCGGGCAATGCAAGACTTAGATGCGAAATGAAATGTCATTTTGCTATCGGCTCGAGTGACTCCACACTATGCGCGAGGTACGACCGCACTATGGAGAGGGCGCAGAGGGACGAAATGGACTTTGGGATTCCATCTGCCTTCACTATCGGTTTGGAATCTTCTTTTGCATCCACCGGCACAAGTGAATAAAAAGTGAAAATTAATAGTGCAGGAGCGGAGGAAATATGAAGATTTAGCGTTGAATGTGAAGATGAAGACAATATTCTAGGGTATCTCAAATGTGAAATTATTGACAGCCGTCCTTTTCTAGCCGTCTAACATCTCCACATCGCGGTGGTCGCCGCAATGTAGAGAAGAACGCTAAGGAATAAGTTAGACGGACAGAAATGAAGGGCTGTCAATAAATTCCCATTTGGGACACCCTACATTCTCTTAATCGTTAACTTTCGGGTGTGACCGTGAAATTGTGAGCGAATTCTTCCGAATGCTTACAAATGGTCTCGTTAATCTCGTGAAACACGCTAAACTGCATGTGATTCACACAAAGACACTTATTATCACTGGAATATCACCAGACAAAGAGAGTTGGCAAACAGTTGAATGCTGCGAGATAAGTGATCAGGGGTTCGAAAACGGTAAATTTGTAGTGATTCTTCTCCGCCGCGCCGTTGTCTATGAGGGAATGATACAACGGCGCGGCGGAGAAGAATGGCGTCAAATTTTCCGTCATTGAACCCCTACAAGTGATTAGTCACCAATATTTCAGATGAATTCAAGTACAAAGGATAGCAAAAGCGGTACAGAACTGCAGAATGATAGCAAATATATTGATAATTTGAAAGCCATCGAAAAGCCCAGCAAAGATTGGGAGATATGGTAACAGTGGTGAGTTATGTTATCATGAGGAAGAAGCACCTTGTCTACACATTCAAGATTACTCAGTGAGTCATCTCCTGAGTTGTTGTATCTCCAAGGTTAGAGACCACTGATATGGAGCGATGAGTGATCGAGAGAATAGGCATTAGTCATACTCCCACCAGATTCGAGGAACTGCGAAGAGTCATCATTTTTCATTACATGTTCCTTGCGCAAAAGCGGGCACTTCATACCGCAAGACCCGGAGAAAACTGGTGAAAGACAAATGCGCCATGGATATTAGCGCCATAATGGTGAAATGGACAGATGCGCCTTCAACATCGTCGTTCTCGCGGCTTAAGTATCCATTTCACCATTATGGCGCAAATGTGCTCGGTTGTCTTGGCTTTCATCCATAATACCATCAAAGATTGTGGCTAAGAATACTGATCTCGAATCTTGGATGCCCTGGCTTTTAATTGCGAAGGAAAGTGCATCAATGATCAAGCATAGGGGTTCGAATCGGTTAATTTGTCCTCGTTCTTCTCTAGAGCGCGGCTGTCTATTAGAAGGAGACACAACCGCTCTGCGGAGAAGAATGACGGCAAATTTACCGTTTTTTCTCCCCTGCAAGCAACTTTTAGAGCAACAATGATCTAGCAACGGAGTTCCAGTACCGTTATCAAACAGATAGCAAGACATCAGAGATTGTGTGGCTAAGAAAAGAATTTGACATTGAGAAAATGCATGCGCAGAGTGACAGTGATAAATGTCTGTCCGGCTAAAGGATACAGCAAAACGGACGGAAATAAGCACTTTGCGATGATTCCTCACGAATTGCTCTACTATCTTGGTGTCATTGGTTGGGAAATATATGAATTTCCCATGATGGAGCGATATTGCTCAGTGACAATATCACATATTGGAGTTCTAACTAGGGTTTCCAATTCGGTAGTAAAGTGCATTTCTCATTCGTCAAAGCTCCGCGCAGCGGTTGACTCTTCAAGCTATAGATAACGGCGTTGCCGAGATTTCACGATTGAGTAATGCACTTTACTGCCGATTTAGAAACCCTGGTTCGAACCTCGACAACCTCTACAGAGTAGACAATCTATGAGTCCGAGAGATGACAGCCTCTGCGAGATGCTAGTGGTCAAAATAGTCAGATGGTGGACATTTTATTAGGTTGTTCCATAATTTTTTATGGTTTTTTGGAAAAAATCTCGCCTAATTTCTCACGTTCAAGCGATGGTGGTTTTCAGCCACCATGGATATACAGTGCTTTGGACGGGACGCCTCCCATCACGTTTCACTTCCCTCGTAGTTTGAATAGTAGCTCAGGAAAAATCGAGAGAAATCACATTTGCTTTTTCATCGATGATATTCAAACCGTT
>JACMIF010004662.1:0-11942 GCA_014805445.1 Diplogasteroides magnus | reverse complement strand
TGTTTCGCGTTTTTCGAAACGTGTTCGAACATGTTACGAAAAACGCGAAACACTGCCATAACTTCCTTCCCAATGGATGTATCAACTTGCTGTCAACAGGAAAAAGATTTGTATCCTCGAGACGAACATTTCACTAGTTGGTGGTAAATTGAAACATCCACTAGGAAAAAAGTTATGCCAGAATTTCAACTGTTTCGAAACACGCAAAAAAAGAACGGGCAAAAGGTGTTTCGAAACGTTTCGAAACAGCAAAAGAACGCTCCATAAGACAATTTTGGGGAAAGAAGGGTGATACAATTTGCATTATAGCATGATTTCGGGTTGGGCAAGACCAGCAGTATCCTACAGTATCCTACAGTATACCTAAATAGAGTATGGCTCACCTTCTCCCTCAGATCTTCGACTTTCTCCGCTTGAACAGCCTTTGCTAACTTCTTGATCCCCAATGGAAGACGAACAGGGATTTCTGTAACGCCATAATATCGAAAAAGTCATTACATGTTTTTTCGATTCCACTACAAACTACAAAGTTCAACTTTTAAACAACAAAGTACGAACCTCCCAATAGATACAGAGGTGCTGCAGCAGCACAGAACACATCCACCTTCTCCAAGCAGTACTGACCGCCCTGATGATGACAGTGATTGCCAGTTATGGTTGGCAGTTTTACTATTTTGGAGGTTATGTTTCAAGTTTACTACATATTTGAGTATATAGCCTCTATGAAACATAACCCCTACGGTAGTCAATTCCCAATCATAGTGTCCATCCAGTTTGCATGGTGAGATTTTGGTGTCTTGATTGAAGCGACTATGCCAAACAATTGTTCGTCGTTGTCCATGGTTTCACATATAAGAGAACACTCCGGAGACAGGACTGATGGCAAACTAGAGTTGGCAGTTTGCATGTGAATTCGGATGGATATGTTTCATCTGATACGATATGGAAAGTTGTAGCATTTGTGAAACATGACCAATCTCGAAGACAAACTGCCAACTCACATCCAATTGCGAACTAACCGGGAACTGCTCCGGAGAGTCATAGGGTGCAAGTGGCGTGTACCTCCTTCGAGTTCAGAGGGCATGATGCGCCCAGATCCGCTAGCATGCAAACACCCTTGGTGTTGAACAAGACATTCTCCTGAATAATACGTTCATTCCACTATAGTAATCATAAAATAACTGTGGTTTGATTCCGAATTCGAGGCTACCGTAATCCATGAACTGATACCGTACTCGTGATCTACCGTAAACCATGAACTGCTGCCGTACTCGAGAACCTGAGAACTACCGTAATCAATGAACATACGACATACTTGAGAGCTACCGTAATCCCCGATCTGATTTCCTACTGTATTCGCTATATCGATACAGTAATAGTGTATTAATTGATCCAAAATCTGACCGGCTTGATGTCCCTGTGGCAGATACCTTGATCGTGGAGGAAGGCCACTCCGTGCATGACGTCCTTGATGGCTCGGCACGTCTGAAAAGTCAATCGAATCAATAGACCGCTTCAGGAGTTGCAAACCGCAACGCGTCCAAGACGCGTTGCGGTTGGCGAACTCACCATCTTCACCCTCTCTTCGTCCGCATCTGGGATCTCCATGTCATACAAGTTTCCCTTCATCATCTGAAATGAAACAAATCCTGGTTGGAATATGTTTCAGGCATAATGTATATACCTATCCCACATGCCGGTTGTGCATCAGACAATTCACTCGACAAAGACATATGGCGAAAGTGTGGAGAATAGGATTGGCAGTTTGACTATTTTTTGGCATATGTTTCAACCGGATATTCAATGATATACCTTCCGTGAAACATAAAATAATTATTCATAGTGAAGAATGAAGAAAGAATAAAGTATGTGTCACCTCCATCACAAGACACATCTGTCCGTTGACCTCCGTGACGAGATGTACACTTATCACGTTCTTATGCCTGACAAGGACATCAGTCTTTCACAAATAGTCAAACCAAGAGTGCGCAAGCATTCATTCGCGACACTTTTTGTAAGACATGCTGATGCATGGGATATTTCCCATGGTCTGAGATCTGACACCAAACCCGCGCAATGCTCTCTCCTCACCTCAGAGTGGCCAGCATTGCCGATTCCCTGAAGCCCTTGATCGCGTTCTCCTGTAAAATCGAGATGTGATCAAGGCCGAAAGACAAGTGCGACATGAACTTTTGCGCCATAATGGTGAAATGGACACTTGCGCCGTGCGAACGAATGTATTTTATGTGTGATCAATGCCTGCTCTAGTTGAAAGAGGAGAGAGCAATCAGACAAGACTTTTGTTGTTTTCAGTTGTTCAGGTAAACAACAGAAGTATTCAATTTGCATACCTTCTCGTCTTCATCATCTTCATGAGTCGCGTACGGCTGGATCTTGGCAACCCAGGATCCCTTCAGAACAGCAGTCCCAAACTACAAAGCTTCCTTTTTTACCATCTTCTATTCTAGGGTTGACAGTTTGAGCATGAAATCAGTCATGTTTCACGGTACTTCTAGGTGTAGCGATTGAAATTCCCTTGCGAATGATATACTATGTATGGATATAGTGTCAGTGAAACATGACCGATCTCGCACTAACTACCAACAAGGGTTTCTAAGCATTTATCATTCATATGTTACTCTCGGAGTTGTTGTCTCTAAATTTCGGTAGCCCTAGCGATAGTCTAATCGCGTTATTAATCGTTAGCGAACTGGACGAAGCTGCTAGAGTAGAGAATACCTCATAAACCTCCCCGAAGCCACAGCTTCCGACCTTGGTCCCGAGCATGTGCTGCATCCAGGCATTAGAAGCGTGTCTTTGGCTGCTCATGCTATAAAAAAAGTCCTTGTGATAGTTTTCAATCTATTTCCACAACATTATTGCATTGAAAAGGGGCAAACGGTACTCACTTGGTGTCAAAGATACGAATAAACGACTGCTCCACGCCGAAGAACAAAGGACGAGTGACTTTATCTTATTTGCATTGACTCAGATCAAGGGAAATTCAATCAATTTCTAAGGAGTCCCTTTCGTGTTCTTTCATTTCAAGCATTTTGCCCAATTCCCTCTCTCCTGAAAGTCATTCACATGACCATTTGCACCATAATGGTGACAAGGAACAATTCATTCAATGTGTTGAACTCATGGGCGTCTCTTGTCTCGCGAACTATTGTTAAGATCTTAATTTATATTTTATCTCCGTGGATAAGTGTACATATCAGAATAAAACAATATAGCACTGCAAAACATTCACTGAAATAAACAATCTCTGAAATAGTAAACCAATTTTACAATCTATCTATTAGAGATCTCATACTAGCTATAATCTTTCATGAGGATAACCGATAAACTCTTTCCGATAGCAACTCTGACTCTTGTCTGTCGCCACTCTTGTCCATTACAAACTATTGTTGATGTCAATTCGTTCTTCCATTTAAGAATGAGTGCCAAGGTATTGTTCTCTTCACTTATGCACATCAAAATATCCATTCGAATTCCAATACGATGCCTCTCACGGAAGACAATGACATCATTCAATGATCTCAAATATTCAATTATTGTTAAAGGAAAATAGGCAAATAACATACGAATCGTATCTGGCGATAGAGTGAGTAGTGATATTTTCAGCAGTATCATCATAAGCCGGAAATGAGAATTCAACAATTGGAGTTTCACACTTCACTTCCACGTTATCAGCCATCAATACTACCTTCAACATTTATATTGCATTCTGGAACAAACCGTAAATTCGTCACATTACAGCTAAACTCCCTTATCGTATTATGCTCACAATGTGTTCACACATTCTACATCTCAGTAAACGACGAGCCTTGAGGGACATTCGAATTGGACGAGTCTCCCTATCTTAAAAAGAAAGGTTTAAAAGGTAAAGGTCTACTCATATCAATTGAGGAGGAGAATCTGCACTAGGCAGTTCCCCGTGTCAACGAATACATAATAGGGTGTCACCATCGGAACCAAAGTGCAACTCTTCTGTCTGCTAACACATTCCGACCGACTGTCTATGACCAAACAAGGGCAGGGTTCGTGTCAAAAATTTCAATTGCAGAGGGCCTCTTATACTTATTTTGCAGAATGACTGTCAAAAAAGCAAAAATTAAAGAATATCATTCTGCAGATGACGGCCGTGACATTTGCGGAGTGACTTCGTCATATTTTTACGAACCTTGGGAAGCCATGTATGTCTATGACGAACGTGAGAGAAGATGTCAACAGTGCGTACAGACACAAAAAATACTTTGGTTCTGATAGCGACACCCTAATTTTTTTCGTCGCGGGCGGTCGCCTCCCCCTTCCTCCTACCCCTTCGTCTCGGAATGGAATCCTCCTCTAGAAGGGACTAGCCAACCAAGAGGAGTATGGCTACATAAGGAACGTCTCGATCAAGGATTCAACACTCGGCCTATTTTCTTGGGAGGGCTCACTACAGAGAAGAATTGCGACAAATGTTTATGACTAATCGAAGACTGCCCTTGATCCCCAGAGAGTATGCTCTGACACGGATAAATATTGTATTGTATTGTATTGTATTGTATTGTATTGTATTGTTACATTCTCTCAATTCAGTCCATCGTTGCATTCAACTCGACATTGCTTTCCTCATCGTCTCCTCGCTGCCAATCCAGGTGATAAATACACATAAAAATATCAGAAAAGAGAATCAAGTCATTAGATATTTCGCTCTTTGTCGAAATATGACTACAATTTGACTTTCCAAGCATATCACCATGAGAGAAAGCCTCGTTTAGCTCGCTGGTCTCTTCTCGGCATGAAGGACATTCAAGGAGCTATACAAAACGGTTTCCTCTCTTTTCACTCCTTCTCGAATTAGAATGTGTTCAGTACACTCTCATGTCTCGCATGATGCCTTCCAGCAAGAAGAAGAACTTATTTCGTATACTCCTTGTTGTTCCATGTGGAGAACACGTCGCTGTTCAGAGAGTGTAGTCAAATGCAGAGTGCTAATGAAGGTCCATGGCTCCTTTCAGTACTTCAATGTTCCTTATCTAGTCACTGTTCTTTCTTCTTCTCAATTCGTTCCCAGGCACCATGTGTCGTTTTTTATGACGCGGCAGTCAAAGTATTTTATTGTAATCCCATTAAATACAAACAACAATTCATTGATGTACGTTTAGAAAAGCACTGGAATTCAGTTCCCCAGCTGTTTTTTCATTAACTTCTCATTGCATGCGAGCATCTGAGTGAGTTCTGCTGCACTGTGGCTTTCTGTTACTCGATGGATTCATGGGTCCAAATGTACGCGAGAAGCAACGGATGATCCATTCAAATACCTGCAAGAAAACAGTTTGATGATTTGTTTCATTGAAATTTTAGAAAGTCATATAGAGGTAATGAAACATACTCCATTCATTTCAATCAACCGCCTTTCCGCGTATTCGTGTCGTCGTTACTCGCAGCAATATCTTCTGAAGAAAAGTGCTATTTCAATAGCAGACATTGTTGACATACGTGCATTTTTGTTGCATAGCTCCTTTGTGCCTACGAGGTAACGATCATATACTGGAATATTGTGAATTAGCAGAATCTCATTTTTCAGAAAGCCCAGACATTTTCTGAAAGACGAATTCTTTTGATAAAAAATTGGACGAACTTACATACTTATTCTGTAGTTACTGTTGGGGTACTTCATATAGGGAAGTAAAATGTTCAGCCAATGTAGGCGACTGCAAAGTGTAAATGAAAGAAAGAGAGGTCTCAGACGGGTCGATGGAACACTCTCTTACTCAGGCACACTCTCTCTCTACAGATGTTATTTTGCACTTTCTCTAGTCGCTATTCTCTCATCTTCTCCCTTAGTTCTCACATTGGCAACACTTTGAGAGAATTTTCGAGATAAACAATGTTCAGATACAAGTGAAATAATGCGAGAGATGTGAATCGTTTATCAAAATGTGCGAATTGTCGAACGGAAACCAATCAATCTTTTTTTGCAGAACGGCAAATTCTGTGAACGATTCAGTTACTCATCTCTCTATTCCCAGGCCATCTCAGCCTTCCACCACCCTTCGACTTTCGTTCCTTTAGCCATATTCTCAAATCTCTGAAAGACCTTGCATAATTTGCATGCTGGATCTTGCAGTGTTGGCAGAATGAATCCCAAAGTCCATTCCATTCCTCTTTAGCGTGTTGTCGTCTTTGTGCGACAGAGAAAACAGCGCGAAAGAGAACGAAGAGAAGCGGAATGAACTTTGGGATTCATTCTACCAAGACTAGGATCTTCCTCACCTCATCTATTCTCTTGCTCTGATCAATAATGAAGTTGTTTTTCCAATCACGTGAGATTCCCTTTCGAACGAAGGACTTGCCACTGAAATCTCACTTCTCTTGTACTTGGAGGGAATTCCCCAACCATCTCTGACTATCCAATGGAAACCATCGGTGCTGATCCTTTTTCATAGATGCCAGTGTAGAGTTTTGGACGATCTGAGCAAATTATCCACAAACAATCGAACGAATAAGTAGTTCTTACCATATCGAGTTTTTCTGGATTCTCAACCATTTCCGTCGCAGTTCCTCCGATGAAATGGCCTATTTTCTTAACGGCGGATCGTAGATCTTCCACCATGTCTTCGTACTGAATATGAAGGATATGACAGTGAATTTTGAGACGTGATCATACAGTTAGAAAGAGAATGTTCTCATTTCCTCTTTCAATTCCATTGAGCCATGAGTGGAGATGGTCGAAGTAGTCTCCGTATCCTATCTGGAATAACTGCTCTCATCCCTTGATGCCAAAGAGAAGATGAAGAATGAGACCCACCTGACCATTCATGAACAATTCATAGAAATCATCAAAGATGCCATCATAGTTGTAAAACTGCAATGGAACGTAATGATATTAAAAGATGAGTGTTGCCTTGAAGTTTTTCATGTGATGGAAGTACGAATTGACACAGTCCTTGGGATTGCGAACTGCGTAGATGTACCTGAGAATTAACTAATTCCAATTAATTAGAGAGTATCTCACTTGGCTCCGCCTCCCTTGGGAACATCGTTGAAGTTGAAATGGGTCTGAAGCTTCATCCTCAATCTTTTCGAACGTAACTAAATAACCTTGAGTACTCTGGGAGATGCCAGATTCTCCGCATATTCCGCTCCCTTCTGATCAATAAATGGAGAAACAAAGCTCATCGCTCAACGGGAAACATTACAGTGTATCTTTTACAAATGTTATTGTCATTAGTAAACATTGCTGTGAAAAGACACAACTTTTTCGATTTGCTGCCTTTTTAAAATTTATGACTTTCACTTGCATTTCATACCATTTTGAGTATTCTCACCCTTTCCATTGCAGTTGTTTGTTTCATTGTATTCTGTCCTTTCTGAATGAATCACATGAAAAGAGACTGGGTGACATACCGTACCCAGTAATTGAAGTACGATATGCTGAATCCACGTTGTTCCACACTTGGGATAAGTACATATGAGAATGTCAGTTGGACGAGGACGCATTCTCTTCGCTGATCTGAATCCACTTTTGAAAACACCGCCAATCTTCATCTTTCAACGCTTGTCTTGAAGACTATGTTCTAAAACGGTAAATATTTCGTCATTCTTCCCCGGAGCACTGTTATTTCACTCCATAACATACGACTGCGCGGCGGAGAAGAATGACGACAAATTGACTGAATCCCCTGTTTAACACCAAACCTGAACTTCTCCGTATCGTAGTTAGGGGGACAGTGCATTCCATCGATGATAATTTCACTTGGTCGTTCCATTTCCTTCTTCTCTTCCATGTTGAAATGAGACTGTGAAAGGTATCAACCTATACAGACAGAAAGGAATAATCAACGGTTTGTGACTCCTTTTAATGAGTTCCAACCAGGGTTGGCAGAACGACTAAAATAATGCATTCCGTTTCTCTGTGCTCTCCATCGTGCGGTCGTGTCTGGCGCATAGGGACGACAGCACGATGGAGAGCACAGAGAGATGGAATGCACTATTTTAGTCGTTCTGCCAACCCTGAACCCATTATAAGTAATGGCTCGGTTGCATTGTGTCTAGACATCTCCCCCTTACCATTTACTGTGCCCTCCACGTGATGTTGACGAGAGTTCCATTGTCATTTGCAATTCATGACAATAGAATAATGGGAACTGTCACTCAATCCCATTTTCTGTTATTTGTTTTCTCTTTTATGTGATGTCAAAGGGGAAAATGCCAACTGCTATAACTGCAATGTCACATGGTAGAATAAGCGAAAGACATGTGCGCCATGGATAATTTGTACATACTGTCGAAATGCACAGATGTGCCGACAGAAGGCAGATAATGTTGGTGGATCTGTTCATTTCGCCATTATGGCGCAAATTTTCAAGTCGCTCTTTCGCCCGGCAGAATATGTATCCACACTATGGTTTCTAATTCGGGAGTACAGTGCATTCGTCTGTTGTCTCATTCCCGAGGAGCAGTTGTCTCTTTCGCCGGGAAATCGACTAGAACAACTTATGGCACAAATGTCTTTATCAATCCAAACAAGGATTAATCATTGATGCGAATAGCCAATTATGTCTGTTACTCAAATAAGTCTGACAAATAAAACATTGTCATTCGAATAGAGCAGATCTTCTAAAATATTGACTGGTTTCCTGCACTGAAAAGGGAAATAAAGTGATGATGGAATGAAGTTTCTGCTGCGAAAGATGCTGAATCACTTGCAGTCATTACAATCATTGATTCTCATTCACTTTCACATTTCAAGGGAGAGAACAGAATAAGGACAGAATCGAATAAGGGTCAATCTTTCATTTGCTTGGGCATCTTCATCAATGAGTATCACACAGATAAATACGCAGTTAAAATTGTTAACTAACTCAGGATAAAACTTCTGTGATGTGTCTGATGTCGATGCTGCCAGAGTAGAAAATACCACTCGAGATCTCTCCAATACATCTGCCTTTGACATGTAGACAACATCTAATGGGATATAAGGATCCGTGTTATATTTAGTGGATGATAAAGTGTTATCGAGTGGACGATTTGCAAATATTGCAAATGGCTTGCAATTATCTATCATGATATTTTAGAACAGTTTCATACTATATCCATCTGCACATTTGAACATTTGATCCCTACTGTTTTGACTATGGAAGAATGTACGTACGAGACAGATTATCTACGTGCATTTCATTAATGCAAAGTGTTGTGGAAGGGTATAAAGGGTCCTCCCCTCCCTCATTCCCTTCATTTTCACTTCTCACCATCGTCTACACGGTCTACTCGTCGTCATGAACTCGTCTCGTAACAACTACTCACGGAAAGAGGTACGGTAGTTGATCGATCGATCAATACTCTCCGCCTCTTACAGTATACCCCAAGAGGAGCTCGCAGCGAATACGCCATGAATGCTCCTTTCTCCACTTCCCGACTCCGTGTGTACAACCGTAGCATAATGGCTACCGTAATCCCCGTCGACTACCGTAACCCGTGATCATTCAGCGGCCGATCCGAACGCCAGCGAGTACGCCTTCGACCAATACGCAAGGGGCAGCCAGAGCAACGAGAGCAACAAGGGAAGGAGCGAGCTGGTACTGTGGATTACTGTAGATTACTGTAGTTACCGTACCCTTAGTACAGTATCCCTTACAGCATCCCACTCGTCCCATGCTCTTGTGCAAGAGCAATAGTGCCGCCCGTCCCGTCTCGGCTACCGAACTGCGTGCACGCGTCAATCAATTGGATGGAAGTGTAAGTGGATACTGTAGTGGGCGGAGTCATAAGGGGGCGGGGCCTTGCAGGTTGTGGTTCCCACGATCACAGATGGACAATTGTACTTCGTGTCAAGTGACAACAACACTAGAACTGGACAGGAAGGATCGCCAAGGAGTCGATCGGCTACGAATATTGCAATGGATGCAAGTCAATCGAGGGACAGAAGCCAGTCGAGGGAGAGACCACGGGTTGGGAGGGAAGGGAAGAGGAATGAGTCTACTAGATAATATCATTCATGAGATCGGCCTGAGTTGGGAATGAATGAAATGTCACTCCGTTGATATTCTCCTTGTTTGAGCTGTTGACCCATAGTGGAATGATGTCATAGCCTATGACTCATAGGGGATACTGTAGTGTAAACATTACTGTATGTATTGATGTTCAGGCAGTAAATCGTTCTCATGATGCCGTCCTTGTGTCACTCGCTCAAGTAAGGGAAATCCTCGGAGAACAGGCTGCAAGGAAGATCCTGGGGAAGTACAATGTACGTCCACAGACCGTGACGCATGGAGACGTGTCGCGGTCGAGATTCCTCATTCAATTGGAATCCTTCAGGAGAATCCTGGTGCCTTCACCTTCCAGGCACTTCGTGGTGGAGAATCTTCCATGTCAGTTCTTCTCTTCTCCATTTTATTGATTGAATTCCCCTTTAGTCAGAAGAGAAGTGTTTCTCCCTCTTCCCCCATGTATGGAAAGACACGAGTGGGCGCTGACTGTGAGACATGTCCATCCAAGACGTTCGTCTACAGTATCCCCGCTAATCTACCGTTTCTTCACTCAGGGACAGCCTTAACACTGCTCGAAGCCCTTCTGGAGAGTGGTCCCGTCTGAAACAGGGGTACGGTAGAGGGGATGGGACTACAGTAATCATTTCTGTTCAGGATCAATGCGGCCAATTCGTTCCGTACTCCACCTCGTTCGACCAGAGATAACACTTCAATTCGTATTCCCTCTCAAGTCACTTGTGCCTCTCCAGATGGAAGACCCTTCAGCAATGCGTACGTTCAACCGCGACGCGTCACTCACGCGCTGCGGTCGACATCACTAAGTATCCATCTTGCAGTTCTCCCCTGAGGTACAACACTCGTGATGCCACTCGAACGTCAGTTTGATCTTTGATCTTTGATGTCTGATCTTGACTCTTCAGTCCCGCCATCAACACTCGACAGGCTGTATACGGTGATCGCAGTTCTCGTTCAGTGGAGAAGAGTCAAAGGGGACAATCCAGACGGTTTGAGGAGAGGATAAAGGGATGAGATGATGGAATGATTGTAGTTCCACTCCATACAAGGAGGCAAGATTCGAAGGAAATGAGAACATTCCTGGACGGTGAGGACGAATTCAGGAACGAGGATGAACTCATTCTTTCAGTACCACTCCATACAAACTGGGAAATGAGAACAGAGATGAAAGAGGAGAAGCAGGACGGTAGGAGGATACTGTAGGATGTCCTGAAGGGAATGTTACAGTACCACAACCTACAAGTTCACTGCTGATGGAAGCGAGAGGGGACAGCCAGGAAGAACTACTCCATACAAGGCACCCATTGACAGTAGTCAGAGGGGAGTGCCTGGACGGTAGGAAGATCAATCTGATAGAGTATTGAAATGACAATTACAGTACCACCCCGTTCAAGAGTGGACAGAAAGTCTTTGGACGCACAACGCCATTCAAAAGTGGAGAGAATGTCTCGGGACGGTAAGAGGAGTGCCGGCCACCCCAACTCCGAACGTCCACTCACCACCGCATATGCCACACCCAAGTGACAAAAGCGAGGCATGACATAGGGTTGGTGGTCGAGGCCGGTCGTCAAAGTCAGGAAAAAATTCGTAATACATTCGTAAAGACTATACAAAAAACTGTCAAAATGCTACTAGCCACATGTGCTTCTAGAGTAAGCGTATAATTGCTGGGTATCAAAATCCTAGCTAGATACCCGGATTACACTTGAAATACGACTACAGTGGCCAAAAATGAGATACTTAGCACTACTCCTTACAAGATGGGATCTCGCTCTCGCACAAGGCTCTTCAGTGAAACCGAGTTAGTATACTGTACTCCTACAGTAACCCTACCGTACTCTATTGCAGTTCCGACATCTCGACTGCCGTCTCTCCAGCTCGTCCGGACATGAGATCGAGGCAGAACTCATTCAACTCGTCCTCGTAAGTGGTCTTGACCGCAGC
>JACMIF010004660.1:0-11945 GCA_014805445.1 Diplogasteroides magnus | reverse complement strand
GCCATTATGAGAATGATACACAGCAGAGAGGGCGATTCCGGCGGGAGGAATCGGAGCGATCAGGGGACCGACCGCTCGCCTCGCGCTTGAGAACCGGAAATGATTATGTAAGGTAATTTATCTTGCAGACTCATGAACGTAGCCGTAACAAACGAAATTGCAAGAACTATGTTTGATCGGGATGCTAAACAGCAAATGTGCTATTTTGTTATTCTCGGGGACTCTGCCATTGTCTGGACATACATCCATTCTGTCAGTTGTTGTATTTGAATATTCCAATTTAAAATGTTTAGGATACTCAAAAGCGATTGTCTCACTTGGAAGTGTCACTATCAGTAGATATCGCTTCCATGGATGACTCTTCCCTTTCTCTATCAGTCAAACCCGCCAGGTTTTTACTTTTAGTAATACTCAATCATTTCGTGCAGAGTTGATGGAACAGCCGCATGGAAAGTGCTTCTTCCGACTGGTGGAGAATTCACTCGAAAGTCTGGAAGTATCTCACTCAATCTCAACTTCTCCTTTGACGTCTATCAGAATGTAACACACGATGGTGATTTTACTTTGCCTGCTACTCAAAACATGTGGAAATTCAGTGATTGAGAGCCTTTTTGTGACTGATTCTGTAGTGAAGGACGTCACTCTCATACCCGAGGAGGAAATGGTTGTGTATGCCTTTTCGAATGCTGGAGGTCAACTGAAGGTCTTTTCTTGTTTTTTGTTGTCTTTAATCGTTGACTGCTTTTAGTTGAAGACACTTGACAAGGGAGTTGCTGTTGGAAAGCAGCTTCTATCCACTCACTCAAAATACTTCAGACGCCGTTTCCTGGATGATCCTACCTTGGTCAGTGCATTAAATCATTTTTCATGCCCAAATTTGTTTAGAAGGAAGAACGACTGAAGGGTGTGAACGAAACTGCATTGGTGGCAGTGCTACTTCTTCCTTATCTCCACGATCTCACCATTACTGATGCAAATGTTGCCAGTCTGCTCAAGTATGTTTTTGGACACTGTATTGGGCTTGTAATAAGCACTCTAGATTGGCCAACCGATTCGAAATGGCCTGTTTGAACACGAGATGCATGGCCTTTCTTCTCCATAAAGGTTTGAGTCTATCTATGACAGAAGAGAAGTATAAGTCTCAGTTCCTGTCAGTCCTCACTCAACAATGGATGCTATGAAGAGACTCACAATTGTGGATCAATTTGGTGTTAGGGAAGACAAAATTGAGGCACTTCGAATGGCGAAGGTTAGTTGAAATGAAGAGTATCTGAAGACTTATGTTGGTTAAGGGGGAAGCAGCTCGTTTTCTCTTCTCTCACGAATACAACAAGATGAGTGATGCAAAGAAGATTTCAATGCTGGAACAATTTGCCAAGTGCTCCATGGGACTGGCTGAAAAGTAATGAATAGTGATGGTTTATGCAATCAGTTCTCGTTTACCATGGTTTTATATCATTGCTTTACATAGCCTTTTTTTGTTATACAGATGATTATATAGATGATTTTTGAAAGTACCAGATAAATATTTATTTTGTTTATAAATTTTAAATCGCGTTTGTATGACACATTTTACCGGCAAGACGTAACTGAAAACTTAGCATATTTGTGGTGTTGATGTTCTTGTCAGCCAGCAGCCTTCTATTCGGGAATCGCGATGTTGAACTAGCGAGTTTTGGAATAGCTGAAACTTGGGAAGAATCATTGACAACTTTATTGATGATTTTTGACTAACTTTCATTTCTGTGAAGTCTCCTCCTCAATCTCTGCGGCTTTTTGGCATGAATACAAGGGTACTTTGTGGAATGTAACATTTCAAGAATTCATTTAACTAGCTTTATGGCGGATTGCTATGGTCTCATCATCCAGGTTTGCCAAAAAATACAGATTTTCCAACTCGCTTTCTGCAACTTTACAATTGTCGTTTTGACTTCTCGACTTCGGATGCTGGAGTTTCTACGAATGGATTGGATGATGAGGATGGTCAAGTACAAAGAAAATGAATTCAAATAACATTCAACTTCAAAATGTTCTTATTTATTGTAATCAATGGTTTGCAATTTCTTGAGGAAGGCAATAGAGCTGACGTCCCTATAGCGCATCACCATTTTCCCATAGTGGCGACATGCAATGTAAGGCATATAATGCAAAATTGTAAGTAATGGACACTAGAGTAGGATTTATGAGCAAATCAAACCTCCCCATTTTCTCCCAGTTGTTGTCTATGAGATACGTCTTCTGTACCAATTTTCATCCGTGCGCACCGATGAGTTATTCTCTCTAGCTGATCCTAGACGACCAGCCGAATGAGAGCACAGACAAAAATCAGTCCAAATTCGTTCCCTAGTCCAGGGTTCATTTCTTCCGGTGGACGAAGGAGTCATCAGTGAATTGTCGTTTGCCATTCCCACAGTGATAACACACTTTATTCAGCGCGGAGCAGGTTGATTGATTATGATAACAGGGACAGTCATAAACTATGATAAGGAGACCTGACAAATGAGATGTGCCACCTGATTTATGATGTGTGGCACTCGGTTGAGCCTAGGGTTTCTAAATCGGGTGTAAAGCAGGTGCATTTCTCACAATCAGAGGGTTGGTGAGAACAGTTTAACGGAAATTTGTACGAATGAGAAATACACTTTTACTGTCGATTTAGAAACCTTCAATTGGGTTGAAACTGGTTCCTAAAGTTCATTCCGCTTCTCGAATTTATTTGAAGATCTCACACTGAGTCAAGCTTTTCCACAGAGGAATATCACTGTGAACAATCCAGAGCCAGAAATGGAGACGCTCTTTCTGAACAGCTCAGCTGCAATAACAGACTCGACAATGTCTAAACAAGCACCACACGGGCGCAACTCTAATGTTTTCTAACAATTCAAATTATATCATGATCTGGTTCTTTGTACAGTACTCCATAAAATTATGCATACAAGAAGGAAAAAAACCCGGATTGGTGACTGGCATTTAGGCATTGGCAAGGGGTGTCAGTGGAATAATATTACTGCTAAGGTACCAGTCTAGCACAGTGTTGACTGATGATGATGGTCGAAAACGAGGCTCGAAAATGGTAAAGTTGCCGTCATTCTTCTCCGCCGCGCTGTTGTCTATGTGCGAAAATAGTATACGGAGAAGAATGACGACAAATTAATCGTTTTCGAACCCCTAGTCTCATTGTCAGATTCAACGCAACGAGTCGCTATTTAATATCTATGAGGACGCATTGATAAAGGAATTCAATTAGCCAACGCTAGTCTCTGGCACAAATGATTAGACAAACTGCGGTCTCCAAATCTTAAACACTTTCTTTGGAGGTTCGTCAGGTGTGGTGACATCTATGTGCTCCTCCTCATCTTCAGTCTCCTTCGGTGATGATGCTGGAGGGACTGAGGAGAGGGAGGAGGGGGAGGATGGAGCTATGGGAGGGGCTGGAGCGGATGGAGGAGGGACGGGGGATTCAGATGGCGACGTTGACGGAGGGGCCTGTGCTGTCCCCGTAGGTGACGTTGAGGATGAGGAGGGAATGAGTGCGGTGCAGGAGGCACTGGAAAGGAAGAACATCAACTGAATCAGCATCTACTATTCAGCTCTAGATTTGCCATGCTACCTATTCTTGGTTATCAGTGGTGAATATTACCTACAATTAGTCTCACACCCTAAACCTAATGTAGGCAGAGAGAAAAGTTGTAGCTAGATACTGTATCACTCACGACAGATGTCTCAACAGCGACGCTTGCATCTGTTGACCGCCGGGAGAATTGGCGGGAAAGGCGACGTTGAGGAATTCAAACGTCGACTTCGAAGCGGCCGAGAATCCATCGTGCATCCCACGACGATAGGCGGATTCTGAATGGAGTCATTCATGAACCTACTGGCTTTTTGGGTCACGAAGTTGGAGAAAATGTAGACTTTACACTTTTTAAAATTAAACAATAATAGGATCTTAAATTGACTAATAAATCAATCGAATGAATTAACGAGACTGGTACACATACGCGTAGAGTTGGGCAGACCGGCCTGTCCCGCCTGGAGCATCTTTATGTAGTCGATAGTCATCTCGAGGATGTCCGCCTTCTCGAGTTTCGATCTACAAGGACATGGTCATGGATTGACTTTTTTTATTATTGACTAACGAACACAAACTACCAGTTGCTTCATAAGTTCAAATTCCAACATGTATATTTGCCCATTTACGAAATGGCATACTTCGAAGTGGTTTTGATGTCATAGAACTAGGAATAAGAAGAAAGACTATAAAAGTGAACCACTAACCGTTGATGTGGTGCAACATGAATAAGGTTCTCCTTGAGCCATGTGAGAGAATCATTGATCCTCTTTCTCCTTCTCTTCTCCATAAGGGGTTTCTTCATCTGAAGAAGAACACATGTTGTATGTATGGTTCCTAGCTAGGTGAATGAGATGTGCGCAAAGGACAATTGCGCCATAATGGTGAAATAGACATTTATCTTACGAAAATGAGAACATGGATGGCGCTATGCCAATGGGGCACGACTATTGAGAACATGATTTTCTCAAATAATAAAGAATATAATCTAAAAAAAAATTGAAATAAAGCATCAATCATATTCCTCAGTATTGTTCTGACTAAATTGCATCAATCTCCTGGCATTTTGACAGCACCTTTTCGAGATGGATGTCTCTTAGTAGGTATCTTTCACGCTCCTTTTGAGAAAAAAACATGGGAGATGCGCCCTCATTTGCTGCTTTTATGTGTTGCGAACGCAGCAAAAAAAGAGTAACAGGATCTGGTAGAGCATACGGTAATGGGAGACTACCGCCCCTCAAATCTTCTCCGAACTCTCGTTTATGGCTATTTATAAGAGAAGATCAATTGAGAAGAGATTAGGGAGATAAGAGTACTCGCCTCCGTCTTCACAACTTACGGTAAATAGTGAGAGAAGATAGGAAGGCTACCTAATTGAGTATTGAACTCGTTAGCATGGAATGAATTATGAGCACTTCAGTCGCGGCTGTTTGCTAGGTTAATGATGGTGAGATGACATTCATTACTTGCACATGGGTAAATGGGTAAAATAAAGCAGCACTATAAACATTTGCGCCAAAATGATGAAAAGAACGCTAGCTTCTTGATTTGTTGGTCAATTTTTACATTGCGGTGCCAATGTCCGTGGCGCAGTTTTTTTCGCAATGGTAAAAAGTTTGAAATCATTCGGAATCTAGATCTGAAGATGCAGTTATGACGATGTTGTTACCTTTCTGGACTCAGCACTGGACACTGATGGAGGGGAGGGAGTGGAATATGGAGAGAACATCATTTGTTGAGGATGCATAGAGAAGCAGATCGACCTGAATGACAGAATAATACTTGGATATAGATAACTGCACAAGGGACATTTGCGAAAATACACGTGAATAGCATCGTCTATGACACTATCACAGCTCAAATATCCAAAAGGCGCTGTTGTCTTGATGACCTTCGCTTCTTCTTACTCGCGATTTCTCACGCAGGTAGGCTGCAGAGTTGACAGGGAAAGATAAATGGAGAAAGTGATAAGAGGAGCAATGGCGAACGCATCGCGGAAACCGTTACGTTCGCTCATTCAGTTCCGTTGGTCGAGGCTGAACCTATTCGCAACATTTACCAATGAAATAGAAACAAGTAGAGGATATGACTGATTGGATTCAGAGATTTGTAGATAGGCAAGCACAGGTGCTATGAGTGAGACAACATCAAGAAAGAACCATACAGCTAAAACAGAATTCGTGAAAGAATAAGTAAGAAAATGGGAGGGATTCTGTGTCTTTTATGAGATTAGATACTGGAGATACCAAATAATTACTTCATTATTTAGGTGGATGCTTGGGTTCACCCACGTCACCATCGGCGTCATGGTTTCCAAAACGGTAGTAAAGGGCATTTCTCATTCACTTAATCCTCTCGGAGCGGTTATCTATGGCACGTATAGACAGCTCCGCATAAATTGGTCGAATGAAAAATGCACTTTGCTACCGTTTTAGAAATCCTAATTCACACGCTTCTCGCGCAGTCGACCACCACCTCAACTGGCAACGGGAATGAAGAGGAGAAGGAGGAGACAGTTTGCCATCGAGATGGGAGTCATTACAGTTGATTAGGCAGACTATAACTCTTCATGCTCCTTCTACCCACTGGTAGGGTTGAACCCCTCCCCCATCCACTTCGTCTATAATATTGAGAGACTATCAGCCAGAGGAGATTGGGGATACTAGAACACCCCTCCAGTCTATCTGACTGAGATTGAAGCTCCGCCCACTCTCCCGTCAGCCACGTGCCCAAGCATAATACGGTATCAACACCCACCGAGTGAGAGGGAAGGAGGATTTACGAGTGGGAGCGTCTTTTGTTTTCGAGGGAATGAGCATGTGAACGCATTCCGAGACAGTACCAGACACTACAGTATCGACAGTGGTCAAGTGTTATCAAGAACTACCTGATTGTGAGGGGTTCTGGAGAAGTTCCAGAGATTGACAAGGTATTGCACGATTGAACAAGTGAATGACATAGAACTGAACTAAATTAAGTGGAAATGTGTGAGAATATACGTCTCGAGCAAAGCACGTATATTATCTGAACAATTGGAAGATGCCACTGAATATGGTGTTGTGACAGGAAAATGAGAGACCAGAATTGCCTAAGGCACGAGATGAATTGCAGGGAATGAACAGTGAAAACAATAGGTAGGACAGAATGGCACGTGAGACTGAAAGAACCACATCTTCATCGAATGCCCGAGAGGGGAATGAGAATCAAATGCATAAATTCCAATACTAAACAACGTCAAATATCGAAAGATGCGTATTGAAATAACAGCTGGGATGCATAATATTTTGGTGTCTATTCGAATACCTAGTGTTCATATCGTAGTCTACAAAAAACTATCAACGCGCGTGAAAAATGTGTATCTAAGCCGAAGGTATGACAGTCGTGAAAAGATGTCAAGGATAGGAAGGGAAGGAGTGTATCAGGAGAACATCTGGTAGAAGAAGAACAGACTGGGGAATGCGAGGGGTGTCAATTGGGAGTGACCGTAGAAGGGCAGAAGGTAAATGAGCTGTTATCGACACTTTGTGCTGCGGTTCACGAGGTGTTATTGGCGGCAGTCAAAAGGTAATTGAGACTTAAACTTTTGTTTGCCATACGACAATCGCATCGTCAAATCGGATGGAATGAAAAGCGATATATGGACACTTGCTCCGTGATAATAAAGCGCGTCTATCCATCTCACCATAATGGCGCAATTGTCTTTCATTCGACTCAACAGCCGTGTCACCTGGTAGGAAGGTGTGCCATCCTCCTCCTCGGTTGTCGGTAAATGTGTCCACATATACACACTGGTTGCTGTAAAGGGTCTCCGTCCCTTGGGCGGTGTGGATGAAAGGGGAATGGGGGCCGTCCTATCAAAAATTGCGGTCCTTCCACCTCTCATAGTGCTAGAGGACTGACAAATTGCGGTGGGAAACAAGTCGTGCGACGGAAGAATGGAGGACGGAAGCTGACGGAAGGAAGGGAGGATATCACAACGAAGACCCCCTTTGATCTGGATGAACACCCACGGACCATATAATGTGGGAATGGAGCGATTCACGTTGGTTCACGAATGGAAATAGAAGAAGTTATGAAATTATGAAGGGATGACGGAATACTATCACAACGAACGGAGTGATTACTTTGATCTTCCTGGTGATCCCCATCACCTCCTTGTTTGACGATACGCGACCACTTGAATAAAAATCTCAGACATTCATTCTTGTCCCGTCTGGAGAAGTGTGCAAAATGCAGCACAGCTATAATCTTTGCGTTCTTTAGAAGATTGAAAATGATCAGTGCAATGTGCTGAAAATTACTAGATTGTGTTTCACATTATAAGTCGGTCAGAAGACTAATGTTGAGCGCCTAATAGCTCGGATAAACTCGTCAACTTCACTTGGCAATATTTCATAGTTCGGACTGATCAAAGCCCTTTTCCGATGAACATCATTAGCCTAGTTCAGTCATGGGATATTGCAGAAGTGAAGTGATCAAAGGGTTCGCGACATTCAAGGACGAACAGATGAGTTACTGCACTGTGGGATTCACACTATGCCCGACGGCCACAAGCTGATAAAAGATGCATCATAATTCGGATAAAGTACCTATCTGCCTGATTGATTTAAAGACACTTGCGCTGTGATAGTGAAATGGGTCCTTGAACCGTGAGTCGATGACGCCTCTGCCCAATTCACCATCATGGTTCAAATGTTCGCGGTGCTGGTGCACGTCACCCGCTTGGACATGGTGCAATAAATGTCCATGCACAGCCATAATTCAGTTCATTGAAGCAAGCTACCATCTGACTGCAACAAAAGTTGCGTCGTTGCGGCCAGACCAAAGGGTCTGGGATCAAGGTCGTTGGCCATGGACACCAGTTACCGTGTAGTATATACAATCCTGAGCTTTCTCACACATTTATCCCTGGCGGCGATCTTGCACGGTGGAATGGCCGCCGTCCCACGGTGGATTAGTGGCTGGCTATCAGAGGGGGAGAGGGAGGAAGACAGATATGAGGGGAGGATGAGTGAAAGGAAGTGCCGCCACGTGGGAACTACCACATTCCACCACAATTACCGTGACCATCGACAATCACAGGTTGGAGAGGAGGAAGAGATTGGATTACAAGGGAAAAGATGGAAGGGAGGGGGGAATCAGGGTGGTCATCTCTAGGGATTTGGCCTTTCTGACAACAAATTGCGGCTCTGTTGTACAAGGTGGGTCCCTGGGATTGGGGTGGTTCCCAAGAACGGCAGCGGACAGAATGATAGCCACTGTATTGTGTAAGAGACTGTACCCAGATCTCTTTGAGACAACTGTAACGAGATGAAGGAGACACGCAAGAACGGATAGACTTACCTAAACTGATGTTCAAGAAGAGCGCACGGCGAACAAAGTAAATGTGCTGACTTCTGTGGACGAATATTCATTTTCGATCTATTTATGTAAAAACGACTTCCAGAGCATCCTCTCAATACCAGAAAAATGTCTGGACTCGAAGTCTGAAGATGACAAGCTGCATAGAACAATAATCGCGTCCGTTTCAGACTTGATTCCGTCCATATAATCAAGCTTACAATTAGGCATTTTCAGTCTATCCACTGTAGGTACAAATGCGGCGCTTTGAAACTAAAAAGAGTATCAGATGTAAGGAACAGGTAATTTAGGTAGAAACTATTTACGTCTACCTCCAGCCAGTAAAAAAAACTTATTCCAATATGGGCTTTCAGTTTCAGTAATGTTATGTCAAGTTGCCTTCGCATAAGTGAAATGATGAATGACAGTTTGTCAGACGCTTTGCTCTCATCCATCCGCAAAAAGTGTTTCCCAATACTCCTTTCATCGTAGTCAATGGTCTGAGCACATCGACCATTCTGTTCTCAGGAGTGATGGGCAGTCGTTTTTCTCCACGCCTATCGGCGCCCGTTTGAAGTTGCCACCGGGCGGAAAAACACACCCTCTGACGTCTTGGATCTCGTACAAAGCGGTTATCCCTGTGATCCAACCGCTCACTATAAATCTAAGTCTCTTCTCCCTCTTACAACGTGGTTGTCCCTCCAAGATTAAGGGTGACTTCTCAGGTGGATTGAGAGGAACGTGCAAAAAGTGGAGTCTGAACACGAGACCCGAGGATTGATAGTGTGGCTATTAGCCTCTCCTTTAGTCGGGGCCGGCTGTCGGCACGTTTGAGCTGACACCTTGGACACACTTGTGGCTCTTACAACGAATACACCTACCCGCCGGATAGGTACAGTAACCCGAACATTCTTTCAGCGAATGCAAGAGAAGAAATGGCAGGGTTAATTAAGAGGAAATGAATGGTGCTGTTTTGGTGATTGCGACTAAATGCGAGATGCTTGCGATAACTGCGCCACGCATTAATCGTGCCCCCTGACTTGGCAGTTCGTTTCGAGAGACAAGAAGGAATGAAGAGACCATGGAAACGGTTACGATCCCCTGAGCGAGGTAATTGGCAAGAAGAAGTGATAGCTGCGCACAAAAACCAAGTTAAGGAATTCGTTGTCGCATTTGGGTATTATGACGGGTGAGAAAACAAGCGGAAATTCGTAAAATGATGGCGAAATGGACAGATGCGCCATCGTCGTAGTCATTCTCACGTCACAATTGTTCCCTTCACTACTATTGCGCAAATTTTCACGACGCATTTATCTTTAATCCATTGTGGCAGCTCTAATCACCTCCGAAATCAGATAGCCTCTGGGATAGTATCAGTCAAGTTGAACAGTAGCCATGATTGACGATAGACATTGAATGTGATGAGGTAATAGGGTGGGGGAAGGGGGTGGCAGTCAGTCAGGTTCCATTACTAAATGGGTGCGCGAAGAGTCATAAATCGCGACACGACCCGTGGAATGGACGATCATCGGAGTGGGGAGAAAAAGCGGGGAAATGAGCGGAAAAAGAGTTGTTGGAAGGGGGAACTCGAGTGGGGGAAAGTGGTAATGTGGTCAATGTGAGAGGAAGTGATGGAAATGCATAATGGACACCCGTCTGCTACCATCTGATGATGAACAAGTGGGAAATGGGGAAAAGTTAGCAGGGACAGTGAATCTACTTACTGTTAGATACCAAAAGATGGGCATGTCAACCAGAAGACTCTCTACTTGATATTATGAACAACGATTATAACTTGTGATTTGTGGAGGAATCGTTAGAATAGAGGATAATCTTGAGCGTGAGCAACTGAAGGGGATCAAGCACTCTCTGGTTGAAGTCGTCATTCATCCTCCGCCGACCTTTAGCAGCCGTTCCCATGATGAGGAAAAAGAGGAGTGAAAAGTGCATTGGGATGAGAGGGTCCATCCACAAGTGATCGTTCATGTGAAAACAGAGGGGAGGAAAGAGTGGGATGGAGGTAGAGGAGGAACGGATGGAGGATAGACACGCTGTGGGCAATTGCGCCATAATGATGAAACTATGCGTGGTTCTCTTGTCTTTCACCCATAGGACCGTTACCGTGACATTTCCATTATGAGGCAATTGTGGTAAGCGATTCGACTAATGGTAAGTACTGCGGAGAGGGTGAGCAATAAAATAGGGGAATAATTCAGTTATTAGAGAACTGACTAAAAATTGTGGCATGGACAAACGTGTAAATGAGTGAAATAGAGGAATGGAATAACGTGACTTTGCATCTTAGCGTTAGCGAATTCTACAGTTCCGACCACAGATGACTGAATTGATGCCCATGCATAAACCGTTTGGATTGGATTTGGTAACAAGATCACCTCGCCCACCTCTACTGAATGGCTCTCAAAAGGACGGTCGACGCGACTTTCGAGTTAAGCCCAGGCAAGCATGAAAAAGCTGTGTGAACTCAACCGAAGTGGACGGAGGAAGGTTCAAAGCAGAAAAAAGTAGGTCTTCATGAAGTATCCACAACACAAACGAGAATGATTCAGGTGTTCAGGAGATGTCCAAAGGAGGATAGAGCTCCGTCCTGTCATTCGGACTGTTAGGAAAGGGATTGCCAAAACTAAAAGATAACGGCATCAAAACCGCGCAAGCACTGGAAAAATGACGAAGAAACAAGCTGCGCTAAGTAATTTCCGAAGCAGCACATAACATTTCACATTGAATTACGCGATAAAAATGACTCTAATGTGATCAATTTCGGGTATCGCTAATGGGCGTTCTAAAGACTTTTTTCTATTGCTTCTCAGCTTAATTTCCCGAACGAGGTCACATTTGCGGCAACTTAGCTTGATGAATTGGACTTGATCAGTTTAAATAGAGAAAAAATGGAGCAATTGGCTTTCGCAGCGTGGCGGTGGAATGAAAGGCATAATATCTGCTGAATGAGCCTGGGCCAAATTCGAGCCAATCTCAAGGAGGCGGTTGACTGTTTATGGAAGAGGAAAGACGAGGGGTG
>JACMIF010004658.1:0-11951 GCA_014805445.1 Diplogasteroides magnus | reverse complement strand
TGTGGGGTTTACTAAAGGCCTCGACGCCGGCGATAATGAGAACGTTCCCTCGCGCGCGTGACGTTGCATAGACTGATGCGCAAGCTGTTGTTCAAATTTAAACCATTCCAAAGAATACTGTAATTCCGAACGACTCTGTGATCGATTGATTTCACAGTCGGTCAAATACGTGAATGAGAACGAAAATTAATCCAAAGAGGATGAATGCACAGGTAGCTCGCGAAATGTCACCGTGGCAGAGTATGAGTATATGAAATTGGCGCTTGGCTGAGCAGTGGCAGAAAAACGGGAAGTGCGATAGTGGGGATTGCAAACTGACTATTTCGTATTTATCGCAAATTCACGATTTTTCCCAAATCTTGCTAATTTCGGTTTTCGATCATTTTTCGGATGATTTCTGAATCCTACCAATGTTCGTCGGCATTGTCGATCAAATTTTTTGCGAAATTGAAGTAGCTTATTCAATTGACATTGTAACAGTGAACGGCAACGAAGAAAATTGCGTCAGCGCCTACACAGCAATCCGATTTGTCACTTGGTGTGCCTGATACGACGGTTACTAATCAACCAATATCTGGCTAAATCTGACTATTTTTGGATTTCCTCTTCTAAACGTGTATAGATTCGATCATCCTGAAAACGATGGGCAAAAGCACGCTATCAAATTTAGTACAGTTTTTGAGTTCTCGTTCGATTAACGCAGCATTGGTAAATGTCGCATAGTGACACACCAGCGGCCAATCAGATTACCGTGCACCTATTTTTACGTGTGCATTAGAAATATATTCAAACTGCAAACAGAACAAAAGCCCTTAGCCTAAAAACAATAGCAATAATTGCATAAAACATTGCATATACCTTCTCCTTAAGTATTAGTGACTGATTGCATGATTTGAGTGAAGTGGGAACGGAAACAATGCTAGTGTGACCAGATCATTCTCCAAACGGGAATGCTCCCAACAGTCACAGTCATGTAATTGCCCTACAGACCTTATCCTAACTGATCAGTGATCACCTCTCCGCCAGGATAACTCTCATGCCCGTGCTGCAAAACTGACTTATGATGCCCCCTGATCTCCCGAGTCAAATGCACGGAGTTCCAACATGTACATCGTATGAGAAGTTCACACCTGAAAGCGGATAGAACTCACGAGAACTTGTTACTCGGGAAGCTACCTTGTTTGGCTATAATCTGTACAAGACTAAAGTGCACAGACATAGGGGAATGGTCTTTTCGAAGGAGTGAAGGGTCGAGAAATCAGAAGCAAGTGTAGAAAACTTTTTAAAAAAATTATTGATATGTGACAATTTCCTTGACGACAATACATTCACCCTCTTTCCTTTTTGGCCCACCCTGTCACCTTGCGAGATTATCGTGGCATATTGTCACTTGTCAAACATCTTCTCCTCCATCCTCGGATTGAATGGAAAAAAGATATTAGCTATCAGCTCCAAATAGCTAAAGTACAAAGTATTCCACCCTCAGTGTAAATCTGGTCGGCATATGGAGACTGGAGATTCTGGACTATCTTTATATAATATTGAATTAGGGATTTCACATGGTCATCCAATCCCACCACGACAAGAGAGTGATCCACGATCATTTCTCACTTCTTCACCCCTTTGTTCCATGAGAGGTAACCATTCAACAGACATAAACATCCACCAAGGTTGGAATTTGGATTTCAAAGTCAATAGCAAACCAAATTTCTCATTCATCTAATCTCCTCAGATCAGTTGCTCTACGAGTGATAGACAATCGTTCCGAGGGTAATAGTCATTTGTGATTATGGAAAATCAACTTCTAATTCGCACAAAACACGATCTTCGTTCGCAGGTTCAAAGTTATCTGCGACTATGAAGTAATAATAAAGACCTCGTCAAAAAGAGGGAAAGAAACACGAAGTAGATCTGTTTGTAGATATTGTTTTACTGCGAAAACAAAAATCGTGACATAATACCACGATTTTCAATAATGCTTTTACATTTGTGCAAAGCGAATTTCTTTGGCTTTAATAGAATGCAACAATCTCTAGTAATTGTATAAAGTGAGGAAAATGGCATCTCAACAAATGACGTGAAACAACATACTATGTATGGATATGGCTGCAATCATCTGCTCTATCGTGTGAGCAAACCGAATTACCGTATACTTTATATGAGAGGAAAATCTTACCTCCGTGTGCTCTGTGCGCCAACATCTCATTTGTATCTGCTGCTCCAGTTGAACAGAGAGTGACAAAGGCGAACGACATGAGTGCCATGGATGAATGAGCCACAATGGTGAAATGAACACTTGCACCGTGATTACAATGGGGGGCAAGTGTCCATTTCATCGTTGTTGCGCAAATGTCCATGGCGCTCTTGCCTTTCACCCGATTGACAGTGTCACCATTCCTCTTGATTCACAGACCGGCTGAGATATTTTTAAAATTTTCAAAATGATTTTTAGAAGACTTTTAAATCTTTCAAGGACCTCTGCAAACAAGGACATTGCTATAGCACAAGAGAGTATTTGTTTCCTCTCCCTTTCCTCTGTTGTTTTGACTGACTGACTGCCCCCAATCACTGACTATACTCCACCCTCTCTGACATTCCCTTCTTTTTTCTCGCTTATCTCTTCTTTTCCCCATGGACCTCTCGAATCTGCCTCATTCTTCATATCTCTTCCCTTTTCTCACTCCCTCATTCCCTCCCGTTTCACTAAAAGGCCAGAATGAATCTCCTCTTCCTCCCGGGTTGCTAGCCCATTTTGGGTCTCCTTTCCTCCCGCGAGATTTCTATCTACACAAAGCGCCATTCTAACTGTTGATCATCGTAGAGGAGTGTGACTCATTCCCTTTCTAGATAGTCGCAGACATTTCCATCGCTTTCTTTGCTCTGCTATTGTTGTCACCTCTGTTATGATAAGTGATCTAGGAAGATACTAGGAGAGTTTGAAGGAGTTGTAAATATCCCGAGAGTGACCGGGTTTCACTCTCTCAAAGAGCATGACCATATATCACATACTTGCTATCTTGTGTCTCTGTCTCTTCTCCTCTTCCCTCTCTCCTTTCCTCTTGCACACAGCTGTCCACTCAAAATAGGCGTGCCCGATTTCCACCCCTGACAGCCGCTGGTCAGCCTCTTCCTCCTTTCAATTTGTTCTACTCCCACTCAAGTGTTAATGTAGGGAACGCGCACCTTCTAACCTCCCCCAGTCTCATCGAAGCGGTCGTCCCTCATTTCGATAGACAACCGCTCCATGTTCATGTGTTGAGAAACAATTTACTTTGATGGAGTACAGGCCATGAATTACCTTCATAGAACAGACATCACTGTTTTGCCACGGTTCTATCCTTTGTAGTCCATTCTTGGGTGGTGATTCATCAAGGGGACGCATCCTTCGGGGGAGAATTGTTCAGTGTCGGCTTGTCTCTAATCTCGAACTGCTCAAGGATTTCCTTAAGCCGTTGATTGTTCGTGTAGATTTGACCATTACTCATTCACTCTCACTGTCATGCCCTCTCTATTTCACTCTCTTTGACTCTTCCGAACCCATTGAAAGACTTCTTCATCAAGCCGTTATTCCAGTCATGAAAGCGTGGGCTTTCGGCATTCTTAGAGGCTTAGAATTCATTATGGTCTTTCAAGCTATGGCTTATAAATCGACAGTATAGTGCATTTCTCATTCATCCATTCCACTCGGTTGTCTATCGAACGTAGAGACAACCGCTTCGAGAGTATCATATGAACACTTTACTACTGATTTAGGAACGCTATTTTAAGCTACGGACACTCGGTCACCAATGCAAACATGAGCATTCTTGTCCTCTTCGATCAGATCACTTCTTTCTCCACTGTTATTGCGCATGATTAGGGAAATTCGTACGTTGTCCCACCTCTCTTCCCTTCTATTCTCTCATCCATCAATCATAATCATATAGAATTGGGGAGGACAAAACTCTGGGGGATGAGCTGTCACCAATCATGACACTCTCATCCGGGTCATTATACGACTTACGTCGTTTAATCATCCTCTGACTTACGCTCTTTATCTCGCTGTTCCGGAAGATGGAATGGAAAAATGTCCCTTTTGTTTCCTGGAATGCCGGTCTATGTGTGCACAACGTCTGCATTGTGTTGTCTCCCAGGTTGTTTCCTTCCTTTTCCTCCTTCCAAACCCGCCTTGTGTTCGATGCAACAACATTTTGGGTATTCAGATCTCCTTTCAAGCGTGACTTGTTCGCTCTAGTTCACAAAACATTACGTTGAGTAAATGAGTGGGAGAGTGCGTGCGGGTGTAGTGATCAGACACTGCAAGGAAGGAGAGAGGGAGTGTGGCAATAGAGAGACTGGCCCGTTCATTCCCCTCCCAATGAACTGCGATAGTGTCGATGAGTCATTACTGCCATTATTGGAATGTCCACACATGCTTGTCTTAACGTGACGATTTCTTGCGAAAGCATTGATAAATTCTGTTCAATCTCGCTAAGCCAGTCTGGTGGGAATCGTCTGGCTTCTTTTCCTCTGCCTTTCTATTCTCTCCTTTCTGACAAGTAAACGTTCGGGTAATCCTCTTCTTGCACAGTACATGTTTCCCCACACTCACCATCCTTTTCTCACTTCTTTTCTCATGTTTTCCCCAGTTCCATCGTGATTCCAAAGGGCGTTTTATTCCCTGGAGTGCATTTCATTTCATTCGTTCATTCTTATCTCAGCCATGTCGTGTTTCAGCCTTTTCTGGTGATTGGAGTGAATGACGGGAACGGGATGTGCAGAGATTGTCAGGTCACACTCAAACAATTACAATTGGGGAGGTGAAAGATAACGATGCAACGCCATGATGGGCAAATGAGTCAACAATAAAGTGTTCATGACGAAGATGTCTTTCACTCAATAGGCTATCCGAGTCTATTGTCAAATCTATGGTGAAAGGCAACCACGCAAAGGACATTTGCTGCATAATGGTGAAATGTACGCTTGCGCCATCCTTTTGAACGTTCTCATGGCTCAAGATTTCATTTCAACATTATTGCGTAAATATCTACAGCACAGTTATCTTTCACCCGAAATCTGCACTGAAGTAGGAAAAACCGTATAATTATTCATCTTGATATGTTTGTCAAATTCTCAGAAGATAATATACAAGGAGTCCAATACCTACTGATGTCATTTTCAGATCAGTGCTCGGCATCCATACAGGTAGTTGGGCAGAGAATGATTTGAACTACTCTGATGTAAGACTTTCTCCTTATTTGATGGACTACCTCTGATCCTTTAGCTCTTCATCGACTTCGAGAAGGCAGTGCCTACGGACAATGAAAAGATGCTCTATGATACAGCACAACAGGTAGAAATACTAACGGTTCATGTCTATTTCATAGTTTTCAGATTATAACCCGCGGTAATGAGATCCTCGACGATCTTGCTTCGTATGGCGAAGGTCCAAGGGAGGCGGCGGTAAAGGTATGACATCTTCTCTAATGTTAAATGATAAAAAAATTGTTTCTAAATCGCTAAAAAGTGCATTTCTCATTCGTCTAATCTCATCGGAGCTGTTGTCTCTACCTTCGTCAGGCAACCGCTCCACGGAGATTTGACGAATGAGACATGCGTTTTTTACGGATTTAAACCCATAATAAATATCTTCTTCCAGGCGCTGCGAGAAGGTCCTGACGAGGAGAAACTGCAATGCGCAGCTGAGATGGAACCCTACATCGAAAGGATAAAGGCTGCCTATTCACTATCCAAGCGAGTTCAACAGGTTGGGGAGTCAAAATTTCTCTACTGCTTAAATTAATTAATTAATAATTAGATAATTGGTAATTAATAATTAGATAATTGGTGTTTTGCTCTATGTTTATGTTGCGATAGTGCCAGATGGTAGGCAATAACACGTAACAGGGTGCGGGAAATGGGCCATGAATCGAGTCCCTCTCCTCTATTCACACAGTCTGCCTATTGACGAGAGACAAGAGGATTGGGGGAGAGTTAGAAGATGAGAGGGATAGGGTCTGGGGACAATTACCCACTCTCGCATGCATACACACTGCTTTATGAGCGTCTGGCAGGGCAACGGGGTCTATTCAATGTCCATCGTCTCTAGGAGACAGGAGAATGAAACAAAAGACACGACAAATTAGTCAGATTGAGACATCTGCTGTTATCTCAGTTATGCAAAACGAGAAGGACCAGAGGAAGTATAGTCTTTCAGATGTTCCCAAGACTCTTATGGGAACTGAGTAGTGGTCCTCTGCCACCCATCGAACAGTTGGAAGGCAAACAGGCATTGGTCAGTAATCTTGAATCCTTATTATAGTTATTCAGTTTAGGGTTTCAAAAACGGCGGTAGAGTGCATTCGTCTGTCACCTAATGCTCTAAGAGCGGTTGTCTCACTCAGTAATAGGTAGACCATAGACGAATGCACTCTACCATCATTTTAAAAATAATAAATCTGATGGCTGGATACAAGAATCTAATGTTATCCTTTCAGTTGCGCCAATTCGCCAACGTCATCGTCTTCGCTAGACAGTTCGACGAGATGAAGGTTAGAGGAGCATCTTCGAATTCATTCTGATAACTTCTTCCAGATCCAAAATCCCTCGATGATCAATCAATTCTCCATCTACAGACGGTTGACATCGACTATTGAGCCATTGAGTGCGAAACAGTAAGTGATTATGCCTGGGGTTTATAAAACGTAATTTTATGCATTTATAATTCGTCTAATTCCGCCGGAGTGCTTGCCTATCACACATGAGAAACAACAGCTCCTTAAAGAAGCCGTAAAGGGATATTTATTTGCATGCACTTTTGTATATCAGTCTCTCCAATTCCCGTACTCTCTGATATCCAAAAGTGCATGCAAACAAATCTGCCTTTACGGCTTCTTTAACCGAATGATAGAATTACAGGAGACATGAATTTTCTCAATTCCGTTTTCCACAATAATATGCTCATTGACGACCCTTACCAGTCTTTTTGTAGGGACATCCAATCAGACAACGACACAACGTGGTTTCTGGCCAATCCCAATTCAATGACTGGAGTAAGTTCCCTCCTAAATTGAACAACTCTCAAAATCGAATTCCTTGGTCTGAATGATAACATCCCATTCTCAGGTGCTTCTGAAGACGGCGGAGACATTCGTTGAGGAAGAGACTGGAAGATTACCAAAGGAGAACACAATCGATACACTGTACGCTATCATAAGGTCAGAAAGGTCCTCTTTGAACCTGGGGATTCTATATCAGTCAAATTTATCGTCATTATTCTCTGCAGCGCTATTATCTATCAGGGAGTGAGATAATCGCTCTCCGGAGAAGAATGACTAGAAACCCTTACTTGAGACCTCAGCGTCAATGAGTTTTCTTATCTGCAGAGTTTGCTGTTCAATGTGTACTCCTTCATGTTCCTCTCCCACTACCCCCTCTCCTCCCTTTCCTTCCCTATCAGATGAGACAAGATATTTCCTTCAACGAGTTCTCGTTGGATGTGTACTCATATTCGATGCTATTCATCCTCAGGTATCGTCCACCGACACCTTTTTTTGTTAATACATCTTCTATAGTAAGGGATCTAATTCGAAACATTTATTGCTATCGGATTCTCTAGTTATTATGAAGCTGTTATCTCTCATATTTCATGGAGAAATAACATCTCCGCATGAATTGGAGAAACGAACACACGAATCGAATAGTTTCTACTCTGCAGGGTTCATTCCAACGAGAGTCTCCCATCGATATGAGACATGTGATTACGGTGCTGTCCAAGGACACCGATAACGTAGGTTCCTCATTCATCGTAACACTGAAAGTGAATAAATACGACGAGGTGTGAGCCTTCTATGAGCTCTAGGTGGAGTAGTAGGGGTTCAAAATCGGTACATTTGTCGTCGTTCTTCTTCGCAGCGCAGTTATCTCGCCCTCTGATAGAAAACTGCGCGGCGGAGAAGAATGACGACAAATTTGCCGATTTAGAACCAATACGGCGTAGGCATTCCTAATGATATAGGAACTTCCTATGAATATTCCTCATGCAAGGAAATAAATACATAGGAATGAGGAATCCCATTACCCATTGCTCATTTCCTTCATTGCAGAAGCAACGGCTGCTCCAACCACTCATAGAGCATCTTCATCACACAAAGAAGACTCCAGTCTCTCCTAAGATCAAGGCCCTTCTATTGGCTGCTTAATCATCCAGTCTACGTCATTCTAGCATGTTTTTAGTGTTCCGATAGCCCAGTGGTCAGGGTGGACCCTCTACCTCAGAGTCCCTTTCATCAGGGTTTATAAAACTGTAGTAAAGTGCACTTCGTATTCGACTAATCTTTACGGAGCTCTCGAAAATAGCGGCAACCACTCCACGGATAGTAGACGAATGAGAAATGCACTATACTACCGTTTTAGAAACCCATCCTTCTTATTTCTTACACAGACGCATAATGCCAGCCCCGTGGTCGTTTTTTTGTTCCCATACGGCTATCTGTAACTTACCGTATTTCCCGTTGTACCGCCAAACCAAATGAGAGTTTACCGTAATCATCACATTCCTCACAACTTCAAGTCAGTCCAACTCATAACACATTTTTTCCAAAGCTCAGTGCAAAATGTGCATTGTCTTCTAGTCAGATGGTTTCCTTTATGAGAGAGATAAATAATTTTGTTCCATCAAGCCTGTGTATGAAGTGTGTTGAGAACAGCCTCACAGCTGGAGTCCTTTCTAAGGGGGGCCTGCAAGGTGGTCCCCTCCCATTCTCTCTCCTCTTTTCAGGAAGGACTCCACAATCCAGTCCACTACTTGCATAAATCAGAGCCCACTTGATGGATTCCATTGTGCAGTTCCTGTGTTTTGTGTAGAACTGCAGTTCTGCCCCCGGGTTTCCGGTTGAAGCAACAAAAACCGCTCGTTTTCCTCATGGCATCTCTTAACGAAATCTCTATTCATGTGCACCATGGACGCTTGCGCCGTTATGGTGTAATGGAAACGTCTGCAGTCAGAATGCCGAAGATGATGGCGCATGTGTCCATTTCACCGTAATGGCGCAAAGGTCCCGCACATTTTCCTCATGGCATCTCATCTGAATTCTCTATTCCATCCCATTCACTTCATCCTCGTTCAATAATTCGAGTGCACGCAATCCTTCATGTCCTTTGAGGCCATTTCCCGTCTTCCTGTTTTCACAACTATGACAAGCCTCAGCCTTCCACTGCTTTTCCTCGTCGAGATTACCTCGGGTAAGTCGACAAGATTAATAAAAATGAGATTCTTCCGTAATGCTGAAATGACCAAATGGCTGTTGTAGCCGCTCTTCCGTTTGTATTTTCATTTCTTTTGTTCATCCGTTCCATTACAAAAAATGCAAAAACAATCAATACTGAATGTTTTCCCTTTGCTAAGAGTAAGGAGGTGGATGGGTGCATTATCTTACAATTAAAACCTTTAATCGTTTACAACTGTCTTCTTCTTCTCTTTCCTTTCAGTTTCTTCTCTTGTGTGTCATCAATGTAATGGATGGACAGGCAGCAGATATCCACTTGTGGCCATTAATGAGTGTGACAACAGAAACAAGCACTGCTTCACAGATAACTTCTGTGTCAGGGTCAGTCAATTATCTACTCGATTCATTCATATGTGACTTTGTTGAATAGTTCGTAGTATGATTACAAAAACGGTAGAAAAGTGTATTTGTTTTTCATCTAAATGTAAATTCATTTCACTTGTATTCTCTCATGTGGAGCAATCAGCCGCTCAGAGTTTAGACGAATGACGTAGTGGTATTTATGGTTCCAACTTTGAAAATGTCAGAAGAGTGTACTGCCAAAGTAATCGACACGAAAATGCCATATCTATAATATATAACGAGCGAGTTTGGTCCAATAATGCTGTGGTCACCTCATAATCCCCTATTGTTGTGCCAGATGACCACTGGGGTTGGTTGTACAACGCCATGAAGATATCAGCACCGTAAAGAACAACGTTGTGGAGAGTTGCTGGGGATTGAAGTGAACGACGCATTTACTTGCATTGTCCGAATTTTGACAGCAAGTTTCTTCAAAAGGCTTGACTAATAATCAATGAATATTCCGTGTCAGTCTAAAGGTCCGCTAGGAACTTTTACTGGAACACTTATCGAAAAGTGACCCAAGCCCAATAATGTGTCCCCAAGTTAACGAAATACCTATAAATCCTTCTCAGATGGAAGACCCCATCGACCCGAAGGCCGGATATCTGACATACAAGGCCGACTGCTGGTGATTTTTACACTATTTCCTTTCAAAATGGCAGTTATTTCCCTAGGATGCAATTATCACTTCCACAGACGGATCCTCCGACAGTAATAGAATCCGGTAGTTGTTACAATGTCTCCGATGGTTCCATTCCACCGAAACAGTCAGGAGGAAATGTTGAAGATGAAGTGAAGTCAGTCGTTTAAGGTGGCAGTACTGCTTCTGTAATGATGCTGATTACTGCAACATCTCACCGAAAGCCGTTGTGCAGAATCACAGTTCGTACTTGCTCGCGGACTTCAGTATAGTCATGCTGGTCATTTCGTTCTGCTATCATAAAGCTATGTGACAATTTGCTAAACAAGTCAATTTTCTGTGATGCATGGCCTCCAATTATTGTGAAAATTCTTATCTTTCATGTTTATTCAACGAATACTTATTTATTGAAAACATACAATCACCGATTCATGCGGGCGATAAACATTCTCGATACATAAATATGTATTACAATTTCCTATGATTAGTTTTCAAAACGACTACATTAGCTTGTACTTGAACATATGAGATCGCATTACAGCAGTAAAAGAGATCAATGAAAGATTCACTCGAAAGTTGCACTGGGAACAATTGTTATAGCTATAAAGTAGGGCGTCACTAAAAGGGTCGTTATTGACAGCCGCTGATTCCTAGCCGATTTGTTTCATTCCTAGCTGTTGTCTCTGCGAAGTGAGAGAGGACCGCTAGGAATGAAGCTAGGAATCAGCGGCTGTCAATAACGTCCCATTAGCGACACCCCCACTATAGAGTATGGGATTATCTGTATGGACTATGTTTTGTACTCTGAATGATTCCTCCTCCTGTTCTTTCAGCGGAAGGCTTGCGTAGACCATTCTCCGTTCCTTTCCGCATCTGAATCTAAACACTGTTCACAGTCCAAGATTAGTAGTCATACCTCAATGAGTCTTTTCTTTCTCTCCGATTCCAGTTGATCTTTCAGCATGACAACCTGCAACAATAACTGTGCAATAAGATAACTGTGTCGCCATTTCAAGTATTGATCAAGATCAATGAAATTTTGAAGACACACTATGAGGTTTATATTGGTGTTTCAAAATCGGCAAAATGGTACATTTCGCATTTGTCTGGTCCCATCGGAGCGGCTGTCTTTCGATAGATAACCGATAAAGCAAATAGATTAGGCGAAATAGAAATGCACTTTACTGCCGATTTAGCAACCCTAGCACTGACTTGTGACTCCAACATCCTCAGTCGATAAGAATTGTTCGTTTCGCGTTGAGCGAATGTTGCCTCTAGCTGAAGTCCACTGCTATTTCATCTGTCATTCTTATTCGTACCTGTCTTTTCTCCTGGTTGGCCCTGGCCATTCGTGCCTCTAGTTCAGAGTGATCCTTTAGCAATTTGGCCACTGATCTCGTACCACCATGATCGCGTTCAAGACCAGCTATCTGCAATGATATCTTGTTGCCTAAGAGTCGCAAGCTGTCTGCACTAAACATAAAGTGTCGTTGTTGCTCTCTCAGTTACTCGATCTGAATCTACCAACCGTTTCAATGCCTTTCAACGACGCTTCAGCTAAAATCGCACAACTACAGAATTGAAGAGCGTGAAAAACCAGGTAGGGTTTGCTTAAAACTTTTTTCGCCAATCCTCCTCCATGAGGCTGTGTAGTAGTAGTATGCGAAGCGGAGGCGCGGCAAAAATGGCAAAGTCCGTAG
>JACMIF010004657.1:0-11952 GCA_014805445.1 Diplogasteroides magnus | reverse complement strand
GAAGCATCAGTCAGAACTGTCCGCAAAGCGTTTAAATGCACTTCCCCGGACCCTTGGCGCTTGGGTCTCACCCGGTTCGCCGTTTGCATACTGTGCTTGCTGTGCCCTCAAACTTACAATGACCCCTTACTACCGTATCATCTTATAGCCTACAATATCGGTAGACTTACAGTAACCCTCGTTCAGCCAGCAGCAATGCCTCGTGCCCCGCAAGGTTCCGTCACGACCATTCTGGGTCCGATGTTCTCCGGCAAGACGTTAGTTAACTATTTATTTTAAATTTTCAGTTTTAGTTTAAATGCTCCCGCCGCTTTTGAAGAGATAACGTTATCAGTGAATTTTTGTGTAATGGCAAGGCCAGCAGCATCAGTAATTCGATCACATAGCCATTGTAAATGCGGTGTGATGCGCGAATTCAATGGGGCCGTATTCTGACATTCTAGTTGTTGCTTTAATACTGACATCGTCTATTCATTGGAGGATACCGTAGTCTGATTTGAAAGCTACCGTAATCCTGGTTTTCGTTGCAGGACGGAGCTACTCCGACTGCACGAGCGACACATTCGGGCGAAGATGAATTGTCTGCTGGTCAAGTTCGAGGGCGACACGAGATACGACAAGGACTGTGTGGCCACACATGACAGGTGTGTGTGGGCGGGTGAAAAAGACGCCATGGACATTTGCGCCATGATGATGACGACGTATCTCTCCACTTCACCATTATAGCGCAAATATCCCTGGCGCTCATGTCTTTCTCCCGTGTGGGTATTTTTTAAACATCAAGTATGCCGCATACTGTATGCGTGTAGTTACACGCATACTTGATGTTTGCCCAAATACCCACACGGGAGAAAGACATGAGCGCCAGGGATATTTGCGCTATAATGGTGAAGTGGAGAGATGCGTCGTCATCATCACCCGATGGCCCAAACTAGAATTGCCGTTTCTGAACCGGGACGTTTTGTCAGGAACTATTGCGATTGGTCTAAAATCACTATAGGCCATAACCGCTCCATTGTCTATAAAACTAATTCCAAAACGGCAGTTATTATTTGAACCCTCAGCGATAATAGAGCAGTGATTGTGGAATTGAGAGATATACCATTATATTGAAATGAAGATTTAAAAAATTAAATGCACGAAGGCCTAATTCTCTGCCATAAAATAATTATAACTTACACATCCACCTTTGATTCCAAGACTGTGTTTTACGTTCGTATGTCTAGATAAAATGAAATTGAAACATATTTGATACGGGTTGTAGCTACAGGATAATTGCAGGAAGTTCGGTCAGGGCGCCACTCTCAAGGCCTCGTCCCTCTCCACGATCAAGGACAAGCTGATGGATGAGAAGGTGGATGTCGTATCGATCGACGAGGGACAATTTGTGAGTCTCGCGACGAATTCTGGATTACGGTAGCTTACAGTAGGCAATACAATTAAGTATTTTGTGCATTGTAGACTTTTCAGGTATGAAATATCGTGATCTTTTATGTCTACCGTACTCTTTAAAACCGTAATCCTTGCAGTTCAACGATCTGGCCGGTGTGGTGGAAGATCTGGCTAACGCCGGCAAGATAGTCTACGTGGCAGCACTCAATGGCGACTTCTCTCAGAAGGTGATATTTTGTTATCGTGCGGGGTTGGCAGTTTGTATGCGAATTCATATATGATTCACTGACCCTCTATTACGAAAGTGATCGATTTCACGTGCTTAGATAACCAATCTCAAGATGCCAACCCTATTGTCCTGCTAACAATGGACGAAGGCAAACACAATGTATATAGAAGTAGCAAGTAGAGCGATTTCACAAAATGTTTCCACCGTAGGTTTCTGTTTTTCAAAGTTTCCGCAAGGCAAAATGATTCATTTTTACCTTGAGCTTCCTTCCCGCTGAAATTGTGTCATAAACGATGAGTAAAACAAGAAATTGTTTACTTTTTCTGTAATTAGGCATTAGTTAGTCTAATACAAATTTTTTATTGTTCTACCAATGAACACTGCATATTTCCAGCCATTACCGTAGATTGTCAAGCCTCTGTTTCTAAAATCGTTACCGAAAGCTGTACAGTACCCTTTCAGCGCTTGGTACCGTACTTTTTTTATGATGTCTACCGTATTTCAGCTGATGCTTGTAGTTACAGTATCCCTTTTCAGCCCTTCCCCCAGGTCTCCCTCCTCCTTCCCCTCACCGACTACATCTCCCCTCTGAAGGCGGTGTGTGAGTGTGGGCACGACGCCAACTTCACCTTCCGAAACACGACCGACAAGAAGGTGAGCGGGTCCCGAGTGGATTGTTTGAGGTGGGTTACGGTTATTAGTGGATTACTGTAGATTGTAAAGTTGCAAGTAATGGGTACTGTGTCAAGGAGTTTTTGACCCTGAAGATGAAATAATGACCTGGCCCGTGAATGGCGTTTCTTTTATCCAGTACGGCTTCGTGTTGGCATTAGCTGAATCATTAGTATGTGTGAGCATATGGAACATCCACAACCGTCGATCTATCATTGAAGGGAAATCGTGAAGCGGATATTAATATCTAATTAGAATCTAGTGGCGGGGTTTTCAACGCGTTTTGTTTGAATAAAATGTCGTACCTTACCGTATCCTATAGTTATAGCTATAGTATCCCTCATTCAGGTGGTCGTCATCGGCGGAGAGGAGTCGTACCGCGCAGTGTGCAGGTATGGCGGGAAGTTAGGGCATACGGTAGAGATGGTAGGTAGAAATGATAACTTTGCATCGACACTACGTTGAGATATGTTTCATGTACTCAATAAGAGTGATCAGTGGGGAGCGCAATGTTGGGCTTCCGGTTATCGGTCTTATTTCGCAACAAAATAAAAATATATGTGGGTTTGGAATTTAAATAACTTTCATAATTTTGTAAACAAATCTTGTAGGCCGTGCTACAAGAAGCTGACGGAGGTGCGAGAACAGCACGATGAGAACACAGTGAAGAAGAACGAGAAGACGAAGATGAATGGGACGACGACGGTGGAAGGGGAGGAACCAGTGGTGAGTTGGGGATAATTGGCTATTTATAAGCACAGTTTACTATACCAGAACATGACAAAACGTTTGTCGGACGTGACGTCACTTGGGTAGGGGGACGATTTACGCCAATTCGCTCCCCCTACTCAAATGACGACACATTTGTGCGACGTACGGGTTGATGTGTTCTTACATACGGCCACATGGTTCACATGTTAATTATATGCTTGTCGATGACCTCTATCGGCTATAGATCAGCACATAGCTGACGGATAAGTGATGGTCAACTAGGCGCGAAAGATGCGAACGCAATGGACATTTGCGCCGCAATGGGGAAATTGACACTTAGCCTTGAATTGATGGTGAACTTCTCCATTTCACCACTATGGCGCAAATGTCCACTATGCGCATAGATACAATTGTAGTCATTAATGATCAATATCTCAGCTGTTACTGTTTTTTTTATATTCTAACTCCTTATTCTCTCTCCGACCGACCAGGCATATTGTTTTTGGTGCAGTATTACAAATGCTTTACGATTTTCGTCATTTGTTTTCGATTGCTCTCCATAGAAAATGTACATTTCAGTCCAAGCAGCGCCGTGTGCTCATCGCTTGATGCTACCATATGTGATCAACCCCTACCGTATCCCTAACCTTGCCCAGGACTACCATAATCTCTACTTGCCTAATCTTACCGTATCTCCTTTCTTATAGTAACCACTCGCTTATGGGTTAACATATCAATTTGGTGCAACTTGGCGTAACATTCTAGGTCTTTCAACCCTAACTTATTCTTGTTGAGTAGAACTCGGCTGTATTTGTGATGGCATCAGAATTTTTGTAACTTCAAATAAAATTTGGTCCTTATTGGAAATTTTCCTTTCCATTTATTCTCTGAGATCCATTCCACATTCCCACCTTGTGAATACGTTGAAGTGATCGTTTGGTTTCCTAATTCCTGCCTACATTTCAATATTTGAAATTCCCTCCGGGAATATGACCAATTTCATCGTCACCTCTATTTGTTTGTCATTCTTGTGGTGATTCTCAATTCATGCCATTTATGAGATGTGCATCAATAAATTGTTATTCTGACAGATTTGCACTAATATTTGACCATTAATCTTATGTTTAGACTTGTTGTCACAGACTGGGCTTCTAAATTCCCAATCCACTTTCAAACGGAAAGGCCTTGACAACAGTGAGACGGCATCGAAATAGGAAGGCCCATTTCGTCGAATTGATATTGGCAAAACATCGGTAAATAATCGGTCGTGGACATCACCATGTCCAATACCGATTATTGCACGTTCACCAAAAATAGATCGCCGGTGGCGCGCGGGAAAACGTTCCTGCGGCGCCCGATTTTGCAAGGTGCGCGCGTTCGCAGGCAGCGCACAGCTTTTCGCAAGATGCGAGCCCGATTATGCAAGCTGCGCGCCTTTGGTAAGATGCTCGCCACTTTTCGCAAGACGCGTGCCCGATTCTGCAAGATGTGCGCCGCTTTTCGCAAGATGCGCGCCCGATTTGCAGGCTGCGCGCAGCTTTGTGCAACATGCGCACCTTATTTTGCGCATGCGTCGCACTCGCGGCGCAGGCGCAGAATCATGCGCGCATCTTGCAGAATCGGGCGCGCATCATGCATCCTAAGTTTGGAGCAATTGCGCAAAATTTCTCTGCGGACTGTAAATTCGACGACCGTGGAAAGGGAATTTTTACCAATTTTCTCCTACAGTAATTTGCCATACAATTGCGAACTGATTAATTGCTGAAAAATGTTTACCGTTGTTGATTTTCGTCGTTGATGGGTAGCTTGCTGTAGGAAGATCCCAATTGCGATGGGCGACGACGAAAGGAAGAATGTCCCCCTCATAGTGAGTGATTTTTGAAGGGTTTTCGGACAAAAGTATCTTTTCCAATTGCTGAAATGCACTTTTTTCAGCAAATCGCGAATGGCGATCGACTCTCAACGTCCAGCGAGAAGGTTTGCCTTTTCTGTTTGAACGAAATGACAGATTGGAGCTGTTTTCTGTTACCTAGCACTGTTTTAAGCCAACATTAAACTATTTTTCGTCAATTTATGTTGGTGCGATTGGCGTTGTAAACAATAGTTCAAATTATCGCGGCTTTATTTTCAGGCCATCGTGGTGAAAAAAGAAGTGATAGAGGAAGATGACGGGAATTGTGGAGAATTTTCGCACCAAGTAAGTATGTTGAATATATCCTGTGTAGATGATCGAGCAGACGAATGGCATTTATTCCTTGTGCACATACCTGCTACGGGTCGGGACCAGGGGTGGGCAAGAATTTTTAAAAGTCAAGAAATCAAGAATCAAGAATTCTTGAGGAAAAAACTCAAGAATTTCAAGAAATCAAGAAATTTCAAAAAAGCCTGAATATCTAGTGCACAGGGGCTTCTTGCAGTCAGAAAATCTAGTGTTTTTAAAAAATGTATTTTCTGGAGTCCAGAAACGTTCAATGACGTTGTATGAACCAAGCAATTTCTGTTCGTGTAGTCATCTCAGTTTCGCAAAAAATGAGAAAATATAAAAATGCAAAATGAAAATACCTAAGATTTACTCGAAATATCTAGTGCACAGTGGATTATTGCAGTCAGAATATCTAATGTTTAAATTTCTTGACTTCTTGAAAAATATTCAAGAATTCTTGACTCAAGAAATTTCTTGAAAAAAAGTCAAGAAAATCAAGAAATCAAGAAATCAAGAATCAAGAAATGCCCGGCCCTGGTCAGGTCAGGTCAACAGTCCTTGAATCGAATGTCGATGGCACAAGGCCAATAGGGAGATCTAAGACGCGGTGTATGGGCTTATTCACCCTACATCTGGAACGGAGAGACAACGTGGACTGCGCGTTTACATGAGAATCATTTTGCGGAAGCTGAACAGAAATTGGAAGAAGCATACAAATGGTATAATCTTCTTCTACCTCTCACCCATATCCCGCTATTGCAGGGTAGGTGTCATGGGTCTAATGAGACTTATGGTATAACAATTTCTTTACAGTAAGTTTTTAAAATAAAGTTATTTTCTCACCTATGCAATTCGCGTGTCTCCTGACAAGTGGAGGAATGGGCGAACAACACGCGAGAATTCCCTGCATCTTACGGGGAAGAGCCTGAAAATTAAAGATTACGGTAACTGCCATGAACTATCATAGTACACCCAGGAACATCTATGTTTCAACAACTTCATAAAGCTCCTGGAACCTTAATGGGAGCAATTTCAAGGCCACGGGCTCCATCATAGAGAAATGATCAATCTCAATACTATGATTAGTACATGCGATCAGTCTACTTATTTCGGGTGCATTTTGCTGTTTTCTCATATAAAAGAGAGCATCAATAATCTAGGAACAGAAACCGTGATCAACAGCTGAATGTTACATCAATATCAAGTTCTCAAGAAGGATCTTGTTCAATTTATGTTTCACTCACTGTACATAGAGTAGATGAATAGGCTAAGAGTAAGCACAATGGACACGGGTCTCGAATATCATATCAACTAACCTCTGCAATATGTAGTATACGATTGACTAATACAAAAGTTCATTAACAAGCTCCCAAAAACTTGTTTAACTTATGTTTCACGCAATAGACATAACACTGTATGATAGGCTACGCACAATCGTACGACTGTCTCCACTGTGATATCAACCAACATCTGCAATATGTAGCATCATGTGATTGGGCAGGACGAAGGTTGTACTCTCATCCTCTTCCCTCGCTGTTCTGTCTCTCCACTTCCACAATTCAGCCAGGGCATGTAATTAGCGACTGAAGGGAAGAAATTTTTTTAAAACTGCATTTTGATGAAAGACAAGAGCGTCGTGGACAGTTGCGCCATAGTGGTGAAATGAACACTTGCGCCAAGATTGAGCTGGCGCCATGTGTCCATTTCATCATTACGGCGCAAATGTCCATGGTGCAGTTGTCGTTCACTCCAGCACTCACTTGTTGAAGCTCCTCCTCGTACCAATCATGGCCCGGTAGCCCTCAGTGTCAAATGCAGGCTTCTCGTAGAGCTGCAAGCAAGGCAGAGTGAAACATAATTCGAATATCGAACTCTAAGATCCTATAGCCAGGCCTCAATTTCATAATTCTGTTTTCAATTTCAAACAAGAGGAACGAAACCCGGCAGTTGCACGACACATCTTCATCTATTAATGTCAAAAGATTGAAGAAGTGCAATGATCCGCAGCAATACAGTCGATAAAGGATGTAAATCTTGATCATCAAATCATGTAACTATGCGCAAGAATGACTTATCATTGTTACTTTCATCGACAGCCCACTAATTTTATCGTAGTGGCATTTGATTTTCATACCTTCTTGCACAGAATGACTCCATCTGTGTACACTGCCTGCAGCAGATTCTTCTGTTCGTTGCCCGCCACTAGCAGTTCCTCCCTCAGTCTACATAACAGAACTTGGTGGATATATGTTTCACTGTGGCTATGTCATATTTCAGTTTTATCATGCACCAATCTTGTCTATTCTTGTCTAGCACCATCGGATATTATCTAATCTTTGAGAACTCACAAGTATCAAACATATTCTGAATGAATATGGAGAAGTCCCTCTGTAGCCATAGAACGTCCGACTCTACACCATGGAAGACCTGAACAGAAATATGCACTTCTGCTTGGATTCCGTTCCCTATTAACGACTCGTTCTAATTGCAAGGCGACATCGTTATTTTGTCACGAATATACCCCATTATGAGACAGTTACAATTGATTGAATACAACCAGGGAAACTGTGTCAGATCTGGCTGACCCTAGGATTTACGGAGGCACCCCGCAAAATGGGACAATTTTTGGATCTTGGAATCTGGGACCCGCAAATCGAAAAATTTAGTGCATTTATTTATCGACCTAACTAAAGACAGATGAACCAATTTCCGCGTTTACTGAATGAATAAATACGAATAGCGTCACGCGAATCTACCTGGATGGTTTTCTCAATTCCACGCGACTGTCATAGGTAGACTGTCTACAGTATCCCCCTCTCCCACCTTGAGTATCGTAGGATCCGAGAATTGCTCATTCAACAGGTGCATATGCTCCCACAGTGGAAATGGGTCCACGATGAAATCCTGCAACTTTATGTTTCTGTTGTTTGAGAGTCCTACCGAATAATATCAAAAGTACCCAGCACAGAATTAACGCTGGCCAGACAACACAAAGCAACTGGTAGCAGAGATCACTACTCGGAGACGAGATATCTAACCTTATCCCTAGTCGAAATCGCATGAGACATGCGAATCCAGCGAACGACCGATGCGAATGGGCCTGGAAATAATTCATGGATGATATATTTTAAGCCGCAATGTCTGTGAAACGTCAATTAAAGATCAGACATGAAACATCAGTATTTACGAAACTGCTATTGCCTCAAATCGCATAGTTGGCGAAGATTCAATTACAGATACGTTGTAAGGTGTAAACTAACTCCCACAACTAGACTCCTGAAAACCTCAAGCAGCATGGTAAAGACGTAGCCAATAACTTGCCCTACTATGTCTGATATGATGATGGTGAGACAAAACTAAGGATAAGAGATCGTAGAAGAACTGTCTGTCCGTATTCTACAGTAACCCAGTCCATCTACCGTACCTCCAAGTCAACAGCAAACTCCTTGACTCCATTCAACTCCTTCACCAGTTCCTCCAGTCCTTCTTTCGTGTCGACTACGGTAAGGGGAGTCGTCTTCCAGTCGGGAGAGTCCTGAACACCACCATAAACCATTTCATCTACGCAGTTACAATGCATCATATCCCTAACGTTAGCGATTTTAGTCACACCAGGCGCATATTTACAAAGGTGCCATTACTTCAAACCGCCTTGCTAACGTCTCCTCCAGGTTACGAAACCGAAACCCATCAATCCCTGAATCTTCTGACTGTGATGCAGTGTGACAACTCTACATTTCCGTGCCCAGCCACTAAAAAAGCTCGACTACGTTCTCTACAGTACACTACATAAGATACCGTACCCTTATCTCCGCACTTTCCATCTGAGCTGCGGGAACTTCAAAGTGGTCCAATTCGTAGATGTAAGGATGTCGCTCTGTTGCTTCGCCAGACTGCCAAGCAGTCACTCTGAAAAGAAGAATGTAAGTAAAAACGTCTACTCTTTTTACACGTTTCTCAAATAGAAAAATATAAATTTTAAATGTTACGCTTCTACAGAAGGATAAAAAGAAAGAGTAGATCAGTACAACAGTTTGTCCCAGGATTACGAGCGCACACAAACGAAAGAATAAATACAGTCGATTCCATGTCGCAACTACTGAGGTAATAGTACAATAAATATCACTGATGGTAATTCTTTCAATGGTGATTTCCAGATATGACCACTGCATTTACAAAGCAATAAATAGCCTTTGCACTTATTTTCAGACTTTGGTGTAACTTTTGGTTCCCAAGATTTTTTTACAGGTGAATTCGTGTTGCCAGAGAAACATTTCCGCGCAAACATTATAACCTCACAATTTACTGACAACTCACCGTTCAAAGAAGGAATCATACAGGCGATTCCATGTCGCAACTACTAAAGTAATAGCACAATAAATATGGATGCCGGTAGTGTTTAGATTAGAGATATAAAAACATTATGTCCGAGTGCATGTAGATAGTATCCGTTGTGACTTCGCACTCATTTTCAGGCGTTGGTGTTACCTTTGATTCAAAGAATTCGCCTGTAAAAGATTTTTTACAGGCGAATTCGTGTTGCAGGAGAAACATTTCCGTGCAACTATTATTAACTCACAATATGATTTTGAAATTTCCTTCATGTAATAGATAGACCTAATAATTTATACTATCTCCAAGTTGCCGCTACCCTCTGGTAACAATATTGTTCTCGTAGACAGAGAATACACTTTGATACTCGTTTGAAGGTCTCTACTGTACATGATCTGAACTATGGTTGGCAGTTTGACTAGGTTTTCGGATATGTTTCACCGTGGCTACATATATTGAATTTATAAGAGCTGTGAAACATATCTGAAAACCTAGTCAAACTGCCAACCTTAATCTGAACTAGGGTTCTCTTATCGAGACGTAAATGACAGCTGGTGTCCTCCTCCCCCGTCTAACTTCAAACCTAGCTGCCGTTTCTCATTTCGCATAGACGACCGCTAGGAATAAAGTTAGATGGCTAGGAGGTCGCCGGCTGTCAATATCGTCTCGATAAGAGAATCCTAATCAGAACAGATATGATCACTCACCCATTCCTCTCCTCTCCCTCCTCATCCCTCACAACCAATCCTTCCACAGGACGACGCTCAATGGAGTGGTGCCTTGTCATTTTCACGACACAAGTGTCCATTTCACAATTATGGCGCAAATGTCCATGGCGCTCTCGTCTTTCACAAGTATTGATTACTTGGTATAACTAGTAGTTTGGGGAAAACCCCACTCCATTGCAACTTATGGCGCCAGAAGGCTTTAGTATGTAACTGATGCATAAATGCTCATGTTGGACAGTCATAACCTACGAACACAAGAATATTTTTTTTTAGCTTTCAGCAACGCCTCGAAAAATTGGCAGAACCGTAGAAAAACGTGATATATAAACATTAACAATGCAACTATCCGTGGACAGATACCAAAACAGGAGAAAAAACATCTGAACTCCGTCGAGAAAGGGAAAGTCTCATAATGTTTTGGTACACTAATTCTCGCTTCTATTGTAAGTGTGATTTTCTTTTTACAGGCTCCTGGCTTCCATTTTGAAAGAGAGACTACAGTAACCTTGAGACTCGGAACGAAGAGCTCAGTTGAAGTATCGATCCACGATGCAAGACCGTACTCCTTCTGAGGCTTCTGCGTCGTCAGCGACTGAAAATATAACAGTAGTGAAAATTATTACCAATTGTGCATCGTAAGTTGCAAATTCCACTAATCTCATATGCGGCAACAACATCAAGAAACCGATTGGATATTTTCATTTCATATATTCAGTAAACAGTATCCGTAACACAACATCGATTACTTTTTTCATTTTTTTTCCTTCAGCAGAGTCACACTACAGTAATGATGCATCAGATTGGCCAGAGAGTACTTTGCGAACGTTTCCGTCCGTTTCATCGCGTAGTCTGCAATTCGGTTACCGTAGCTCTTCAAGGAATCAACAAGAACAGTGATGGATGAAAAACCAATTTGGCATAAACCCCGGGAAAATATGTTTCTCGTAAACAATAAAACAGCACAAGTAAGTCTAAATCAATGGATTTAAGGGACTGTTTTTGTTAAAAACATACAATTATCAAACATAATACTGGCACTTACTGAAGTTTAAACAGTTGGACTATAGCGAAACTTCAAATAACCAGGTGATTTTACGTATGAACATCTCAATATAAGACCAACTGGCGCATTGGAGACGCTAGCACCATCGGATATTATCTAATCTTGAGAGAACTCACAAGTATAGAATATATTCTGAATGAATATGGAGAAGTCCCTCTGTAGCCATACAACGTCCGATTCTGCACCATGAAAGACCTGAACAGTTACAGTTGATTAACACCAACAAAAGAGTGGAGAATTGTTATTTCCTTTTACTAATTGAATAAATGAATCTGGCGCTACGAAAAACCAACTGGTCCACAAATTTCAACATTTTGCGAGTCACCTGTTTTCGGAAGAGTATCGTAGTAATATTAGTGACTCGTTCTAATTGCAGGGTGACATCATTATTTTGTCATGAACATACCCACGTATGGAACTTGACCTAACTCATGTACAACCAATTTCCGCGGTGGTGAACGAATAAATACGAATAGTGTCACACTAATCTACCCGGATGACTTTTCTCAATTCCACGCGACTTATATTTATCATGTGTTACAACTGCGACCAAATGCCCATTGCGCGCTACCTATTGAGCAGTTATATGTACAGTGCGTGAAACATAAGTTGAACAAGAGTT
>JACMIF010004656.1:0-11952 GCA_014805445.1 Diplogasteroides magnus | reverse complement strand
CAGCGGAGCGGTTGTCTCTCTCATGTAATAGACAACCGCTCCGCTGAGATTGCGGGAATGACGAATGCACTAAAGTTACTGAATGCGACACCATATTTCCTACCCGTTAACTCTTTTCTAGAAAACAGCGCAGTCGGAACTTGTCACTGTCTGGAAGAGTTACGCTGTTTATTGGATGATGAAATCACGAAATCGCTACACAACGCAACTTCACCACATTCTGTGAATCTACGAACAGAAGTGTTATTTTACTTTTTATGGAGACGAATAAGGCGTATGACTATAGTGCTACAATGGGAGCATATTAATATAAGTGGTAAAACATATCTGAAATTGCAGTGTCACGAGCTACTTCATGTCGGTAGACAGCCTTCTGCCGCCCAATGCAAACAAGAAGATTGTCAGGTATTAGTCAACTGGATCAATTACAGTACTCTTTATCAATTATTGACTGATTGAATCGCTCACCAAGATCTACGCATCTCCCAATTCGCCGTCTCACTCGATACTCGACTTGATGAGTCTTCGCACAAAGAGTCGGAACGGGATCTCGTTTTCGCATTCGAAACCTCTATCCTACAAATTTCGGATCAGAATTGATTCGCAAAAATCAATAAAGCTACCGTTCAGGTCACATTCTCCACAAGGGATGCAGAGCGATTAGCATTCAACGATGTCTGAGAATTATTTCCGCTATCGCTTGTGGGGCATTATTGACTGCCTTGGATACCTGACGGTCTAACTTTATTACAAGCTGTCTTCGGAGACAAGTTATTCAGACGGTTAGTAATCAAAGGCTGTCAGTGGCGTCCCAAAAGCGACACCCAACTCAAAGCTCTTTGGGATTGCATTTGTGCGCGTCGTATGCACAGTAAGCATCGAACGACAGAGAGCAAACTACAATGTTCAGCAACCTCGTCTATCGCTTGCCTTACCGAGGATGGCTCCGTCTGAGCGAGTGAGACTCTCATATGGATGGTGCAATTTGTCAATCGTCGGTTACCGTACACCAATCTTGGCCGTTCTGCAGTTGATTAGTGGATTTTATTAGTGCATACAGTACATCGTGGTTGCAGCGTGCGCAACGATTTACGTGAGGCTTTGAATCCCTCCATAAGCATCAACAACTCTGTACTGCATATATTCACGGCGCGGCTGTATCCATTTGGGGAGACGCAGGTCTTGGAAAATTTGCTTATGTTTCATCATTGCCATAAAATGAGCAACAGAATGGGTAAGCAAAAAAAACGGAGACTGGCCGATAGTGAATATGCTTCACAAACAACATAAAAGGCTCATTTTCATCTTCTGCCGATCTTCTGCACGGCTTAATGATATTTAATTAATGATATTTAATAGAGATGAAATAATTCGTACAAACTATGGCATTGCATGTACCACAAAATCAAGGCCTTACTTCCCTTCATGTCATCCCGTCTGAACAAATCTCGTGAGTTTCGGTGGGTATCCAGACTTCCGCTTTTTATTAACAAGCGGGAATTCAAATATTCACTGCCAGTGCGGCGACGGCTTTCTGGAAGCATATTGAAATAAAACGATCAATTCACTTTTTGAGTCGCGATCCCCTCGCCGCTCCTTTCTGCACCGACAGACACAACTGGAAGGTGTTCTTAGGGAGTCCAATGGTCGGGATCACCCTACTTGCGCGAAGAATGAAAATGAGACATTTGCGCGAATGGGCACATCTGTCATTTCACCCTTAACTTTTCACTTGATCAGTCACGCGAACGTCCTTTGCTCAAGTAGGGTGTTCCCCAATGGTTAGTTGTGTTACTCATCTCAAGCTTCGCACTCCAACCGGGTTTGGAAGGCACAGGTTAGACATACTGTAGTCCTGGCCAGGGTAGAACATTGTTCTAAGAACAACTCAAGCGAGATAAATAGATTGCTGTAACCATGAATCAAGATCGTCCCTACAACTGCAGATACAATACTCGATTCCTACCACGAAGTGTTATGATAATGACCTGGACTGGAGACGTTGAAGTATGTTTCACGATGATCATAAAGAAATCAGATTACACTGGCATTCAATGACTTTTCGATAGCTTCTGTGAAGATTAATAATTATTTAGTCGCATTCGGTGTAAAGGGCAACAAATGCGCAGACTTGTCCCATCTGCTACGTTCCCTCCACCCAGGCAGACGACTACTGATGTGGAAACGGACGAGGAGGATGAAGATGTATTCCAGGTATCAAAGACCAAACTTCAGAGATCAAAGATCGAAGATCAAACTGCAACCTTCAATATCTCATCTTTCGTTTGCTTCAGCGACCTTCGTCTGGTCTTCGCACGATGAGCCACCGAGGAGTGCCCCGACTGGAAGAGTGAGACTCTCTTCTTGGAGATGCAATTTGTCATTCGTCGACTACCGTACGCCACTCTGGGCAGTGCGGCTGTTGATTAATGGATTAAGTTCATTCATCTTTATCACTAATCTACACCGAGAGCTCAGCACAAGCAGAGAAATACGAAAGGCTTTGAGTTGTCCTTGAAACGTGCATGGATCAGGGCGTACGGAGACATACAGACAGACAGACAAATAAACACACCTAGTGGGTAAGAGACATTGCTATTTGCGAGTAAATCAGAAATGAAGGAACAAGGCATATCATAAACACGGCAACCTAAATTTCCAACAATTTCTCCATGGTGACGACAATTCAACCGATTTAGGAGTTCAAGTTATGTAATCATTTATCGAAAGAAGTAATCAAATATACACAATCACAACAATGAAACGGATTGATTTCATACAGTATTTCAATAGATTAGACACTCTTCGAAGTAGCTGAATATTTCCTCATTTCCACTATCTTCCACGCCTTCCTGAAGTATAAAATGCATTGCATTTATCAATAATTTTTTGATTTACCTGTGGAATGGCTAGAGGAAAACTAGTTTACTTTGTTCTGGACAAAATTGCGAAAGTCGCACAAAATTGGGCCTCTTTTCGGAATTCGTTCAAAAAGTGTGTCTTAGTCATCGGTTTAGGAAACAAATATAATAATATTACACTCAGAACAGGTGCTGTTTCTTTTTTGGTCATCGCATGGAGGAAAGGGATAGCTTCGATAGATTCACATTTTTCCCGAATGAGAAGCGAGCGGTTGATAGATTCCCTGTTCTAAAATCATTCATAATTCTCTATTATACTATTACTACTATATAAGTTTCTGTTTCTCAATCACTAATGAACTCACATTTATTGTTTTAGTTGACCTATTCAGTAATTCAGTCGTAGAAACTATTGTAGGCAGTTTGAAATGTTGCCGACGTGTAGGGTCAGCAAAGCGTGAAATGATGGAATGAGCCGATTCCCGATATCACCTTATGCCCAGTTGATTAGGGCGGAAAGAGGCATCATTTGAAGTCTATCGTCTCCACAGTGCAATAGTATTCCTTTCTTATCAGGGAACATGATTGACACTTTCGACAAATCGCCATATCAGCCTTGGCAGAGTTAATTCCAAAGTTCATTTTCTCTCTGCATTCGTGTCTTTGCATCAGAGACGACTGATTGAATGAGAACGCAGGGAGAAGGAATGCACTCATGGCTTTTTATAGGGATAATCAAAACAGTTCATTTTGTTCAAACACAGATGCCAAAACATCAACGAAGATAAATAAGCTCGAATGAATACCGTGAACATAAAGCATATCTGGAAATTCCTCTGTACCGTACATCTTCGCGGAACGACTGTATCCATTTGGGGAGACACGGGTCTTAGAAGATTTGCTTATGTTTCAACGCTGCCATAAAAGTGCGTAACAAAGTATAATATAGAAAGTGGTTAATAAATGAAAATAAAATGCAAAAAATGAAAATAATAATAAATTTTAAAAGCGTGCTATTGGGTGCAGAAATGCTTCCTCGAGCTGCAACTACAGTAAGAACATGCTCACAACAAAGAAAACATGTAGTAAACGTATTGTTAGTATTGTTAATCACCCGTAATCATTGCGGTAGCTAAAGTAATTCAATGAAAAGCGAGTTGTCGCGAGCTAATTTATTTCCCTTTTTTCAAGCCATGTGATTCACTTTTCTCTCTAATTTTTCGTCATGAAGCATTTTAGGAGATTCGAATAATGTATATGTTGCTCTGAATGCAACTGTATCCTATGGTGAGGGAAAATTGCGCGATTTCCCGTCCATTCCGAGCTACAGTGGTGATTGGATTACTGTAGCTATAGCAAAGATTACGGGTGATTAACAACACATTTACTACATGTTTGCTTAGTTGTGAGCATGTTCTTACCGTAGTTGCAGCTCGAGGAAGCTTTTCTGCACCCAATAGCATTGGGGTCACCCCAATGCTATTGGGGTAGGGAGTCTCGCACCCAATGCTATTGGGGTAGGGAGTCTCGCACACAATGCTATTGGGGCGATATTCAAATGACCCCAATAGAACGTCACCCAATGCTATTGGCGAGACTCATGACCCCAATAGCATTGTTTTCAGCATTGTTTTTGAAACCCTACTAAACGGCATTATTGCACACACTGACCTCAGAATTTATGCAGATCGTGAAACATATTCCAGCGATTTTTTATTCAGTGTGCTATTTATCTAAAATAGCGCCGGTGTTTTGGATTTGGAACGAGGAAATTGGTAGCCATTTGTATTTTGCGTGGACACTGCGACCCAAATATCTCTTGATCAGTTGGCCGTTATTTTTTATGAAGTATAATTGCTCGGAACCACGGTAAATGATGGTACCGAGCAATTAGCAGCAAGCAATTTGCATTCCCCTTCATCCCCAACAATTCCATTTCTTCTTCAGAATCCCTGACGACTCAATCGAACACTGGCCGTCCCGGTCATTGGATGTTCGCCATTTCTGCCGATCCACCCTTGGCTTGTCCCGCTGGAGCCACTGGATCGCCACTGTGCCAACAGAGTAAGATCCGCCCACTATGGAGTGGTGAAAGACAAGATCACCATAGATATTTGCGCCGTGACGGTGAAATGAAGTCTGTTCTCTCTCCACTTTATTATGGCACAAATGTCCATGTCTATGCGATCCTTCAACCCTCTTGGTTCCGCCCATTTCCTCTCAATATTCCATGTTGTCTTGAGAAAAAATGAGCGGTTCGGGAAAACGAAAACACACCAGACAGTTTTTAGGTATTGTTGAATCTTGAAAAACACACAGGGAGTTCGAATTGTATTTTGGGCACCTCAAGGTGTCTTATCAATTCCTTGAAACATGTATGAGCCGGATGAAATATGTGAATTCCTCGAATTGATGCAATGACTTTCAGTCTGTTCAACACTCGGTTGGGCGTCGCTTGTATGGGAGAGTGTCATTGCAAGGAAGGAATTCGATAATCTCACTACCGTACCCCATCAATCGATTGCAGGCCTCCTCTGCGATTTTCCTGGTCTGTACCTAACAATCTTCTTGTTCGCGTTGGGCGGCAGAAGATGGCAGTCCACGGAAATGAAGTAGTCCGTGTACACTGCAAGTTCAGATATGTTTCACCACTTTTATAAGTATGATAGAATGTTTGCGCTGTGGTCACTTCTATTTTGTAGATATTCATCAAAAATAAGACTTCGGGTAGATTCATATATATTTCAACTATGACCGAGATAAATTAAACATAAGATACTATTGATAACGTGCCATTCTTCTCCGATTCTTCGTCAATCCTCCTCACATCCAGAAAGCCTCGATTTCCGTATCCTCTCATATTTAGCAGGCGCACTCACAGAATAAAAGAGAACAGGTCATCATCATCATTCCCAGAGGTAATCATTACCGTAATATTCATGAGTCCAGCCAGGAACCACTATGCCTTCTTTCTTCTAACCGCAGATTGTTTAGCTACTGTTTTCGAGTGAATACATGGCCAAAGAGACAGAGGCAACCGACCTACAGTAATCCCAACTTTCCAGCCAGGAGTCAGCTACCTCCCATCAGCATCGACGCCTCGGTACCGTACATCGTCGCAGCACGGCTGAGTCCATTCGGGCAAACACAGGTCTTGGACGATTCGCTTATGTTTTAACACAGTCATAAATTAAGCGACAAAGTCAGAAAAGTGATTCAACCGTCGTATGCAGTCTAAAAATAAAAATAATATAATAATTCTAAATATGCACGACTTATGCAAAATAGAATAGAACGCATATTTGCTTGTAGACAGACTGAATAAGTTTCCATCGAAATCTTCTTTTTGTGGAGTCTGCAGATCATCGTTTTTGATCTGATTCCTTGCTGACAATTGAAAGATGATGTAGAGTAGATTCATTCGCGACTCAAAATGCATGAAAGGAACATTTATATGTAGGGCGATGGGCTTCTCAAAGGATCTCTGTGTCAGGACACTCTCCAACTGCAGCATCCATTCAAGTTCAAAGGAGAGCCGTACGAGCGACTGATGGTGAGTGGAAATTCTACATAAAAAGACTCCATATGCATTCCCTGCGATGATTATGAACTTGTAATGTGCACTTTAATATCGCTGACGCGTCTCTACATTTTACCAATTTTGCGCAAATGATAGTGCTGCTCATGCCTTTCTTTCACCAGCTCTTATATTATTTTTCCGTTTTTGTAAAACACTACGTAGTGCTCTGAAACCGAGATTTAATGTTTGCTCAATCATACCTATAACCATTGTCAGAAACACAAATCTTTCTGTGCCTTCTGACTCTCTCCAACTGCAGCATCCATTCAAGTTCCTCGGAGAGCCGTACGATCGACTGATGGTGAGTGGAAATTATAAAAAGGCAGTTCCACCATGATGATGACGAAATTGACACGCTTCCTAAAATTGCTGATGCATCTCTACATTTCACTAATTTTGCACAAATGCCGGTGCTGCTTATGCATTTAGCCAAGTCTAAATTATTATTCCATTTTATGTGCTTTTTATATGCCACGATATGCCGATGAGATCGAATTTGAATACTCCATAATCTTACGGTCATTACTAGGTTGAGTCATAAGTCTTTTAACATTCCATCTTCAACTCACAAAGAAACAGATTCATGAGCTACATTGGGGTTGATATGTGCCATAGTTGTTGGTGACCTACTACAAACGCACATGCAACGTTTGGGCGCCCTGTGCTTCCTACCGTGGAAACTAATACGAGAAATGCCATGCAAGGTCGAAACAGGGACTCATTCTCATTGATGGGATTGTAATTTTTACGAATGAATTTTTAGGCCCAAGCCAATGAGTGCTATTCATGGGCCAATACTCAAGGAACACGGTGGGCACAGTGGAGAAAGATCAAATCACTCTCCGTAAATTGGCACATAAAATTATGAAAATGACCAAACGAGCGATTTTAGCACCTGAGCTATTTTTCGAGTTTCTCACTCCAATGAAAAGCTAATTTTTTGTTCTTAAGCAATAATTATGCACACTATCAACGTATTCCAAAAATGGTTTAATATTCGGCTCGGATTATATTTCAGAAGAGTTACTTAGTCAGATTTAGAGTTATTTTTCGACTGTGCGATCCGGGTCATTCGAAATATTCTCTGCCTACCCGCATTAGCAGCAGGCACCAGTTCAAATACGGATTGTATACTTATGCTTCCCTAAATAATTATTAGTACCATAGTCATTTGATACCTTTGCTCCGGGAGGCTGTAGCAAACTTTTTATGTGAAAGTCATAAAAGTGACTGACAGTGCAACTGACTGTATTCTAAGGTTTTGAATAAGGATTTTTCCAAGAGCGTCCAGAGATTCCCTATCAAAATACAAAATTGATTTTGATAGTTTGCTACCTGCATGATATATTGCGCATATTCACATTCAACAGTCATCATTCGTTTTCGTGATGCACTTCGGAATATATGGGAAGTGCGATTTTCAAAAAATTATAGTTTTCGGGAAAAATAATATAACGAAAGAGATAGATCGATGGCACTTCTGCAGTTCTGTGGCGTCCACCGCCAACATTCATAATTACCACCTGAAGTATCCATTCTTTCATTTTAAAGTACAGGAAAATTCGAAAATATTTAAAAAAATTGTCTGAGACCCGAGCTCAAACAATATTTCACTTCGTTTCTTGCGGAGTTCTGGAAGGAGGACACCCACAAGCTCTCTGTGAAATGGGGGTAGGTCAATGATAATCATGGCTCATATGTGTAATTGATTCGAAATTTTGATATTGAATTACAAGATGGAGATGGAATGTTAAAAGACTTATGACTCAACCTAATATCTGAATCAGAATTCTTTCTGTCCCTTCTGACTCCTCCTCAGCCTTGATCCCCACTTCAACCCGGCACTTGTGCGATGTGTCATTCGCCCATAATCAATTCTCGAACTTGGCACCTGATGATTCGAACCGGCTTGAGTGCTTGAGGGAATTCACCCCATGTTTGTCTCGGTATTCCATAGAGCATGCACCATAATGGTGAATTGACTGATGACCTGAATAGTTCCTGCGGACGCTTAAAAATAATATGTTCCAGCACTAGCATAAAAAGAGTGTTTTTCATGTGTTGCTAATGTCACATCGTTCCATAAGGGGCATAAAATAATTATAACATTTTATACGATTTATATTATGAAAAATCGCAAACATAATCATTTCCTTTCTCGATGAATGTGCTCTCTTTTCTCCATGTTATCCCGCTGCCAATTGCCCCAATCTCGTGAGTTTCTGTCGTTATCCAGACTTCCGCTTCTTATTTTCGGGCGGCAATTCAAAAATTGTAAAATTAATTAATTTAAATTACAAGCGAGGTCCTTCCAGTGCCAGTGCGGAGACGGTTTTCTGGGCAACAGCTTCGACTGTCATGGCAGGAGTGAAAGGTAAGAGCGCCGAGGACATTTGCGCCATATTGATGAAATATAGTTGTGAAATGATGGCACGGCCTGATTGTCCATCACACTCTTGTCTTTCACCCTATTGTGCATGTGCGCGGTGTGATCTAAAGGACGACGTTTCCAGATTTTCAGAAACGATACTGTACCCGATCGCAAACGACAGTTTCATATTGCGGCGGGCAAATGACGCCTCGATCAATCTGCCCAATCCAATCAATCTTTGTGGAAGGAATTATGGGAAGGCTTATGTGAGGAGATTCATTTGATAGGGTCACTTAACATTTACAACATTTCCTACCTTGGATTCCACAGTGAATCATATTTTCCTGTTCTATCACCTTATGTTTAACCTTATGTTCACTGGAACGGGCTTGTGTGCATGATAAATTATTATTCATATATAGAATGGAAGGACAGCAAAGTATTGCTCACGTTCCATTAAGCCAGATTTTACTTATTTCGTGAAACATATCTGAACTTCGGTAGTATGAACCAGTCGAAACCCCTATTCTGTGCCAGTTGTCATCATCCTTGTCAGGCATTCATTCACTAGAGATTCAGTCGATATATATTTACAGCGATTTTCTGTAAGATCTTCGTACTTTTATCTTTGATCTTTAAACAGGAACTCCTTCCAAATCGTCCTCTCCTCTTCAACGAGGCCCCTGTCAAGTTGATGACTGTCAGAGTCAACCTTCGTCGTTCTACTGTATGAGAGAGCTGATAGTGAGGCAGTGGCCTCTGTGGTTGTACTGGCGTGTCCACGGCACTTCAGGGCACTTCCGCCCGGTATGTAGTTTGTAGTCTCACCTTAGCCGTTTGCAGTTTGATCGAACAAATAATGATGTTTGTTCCTTAAATTTACGTGTTATTACTTTACACGGCACCATAACCGAAGGTCATTATTGAATATACGGGTCTCGGCATTTATGCGGATGGTGAAACATATTCCCGCAAAATGAGCCACTATTGATCCATATGAAATAATAGTTGTTCAGGATTTTGAACGAGCAAATTCATAAGATGACATGCGGTAGCTATTCGTATTGTATTTTACGTTTTTTTGGCATGGTCCAATCTTTATACCAACTGTCATAAAAATTCGCCCAGCCAAGCGACTACTGATGAGGAAACAGATGAGGAGTATGAAGGTGTATTCCAGATATCAAAGATCAAATTACGGACTTTAAAGATCAAAGATCAAAGCACAATGTTCAGCCGCCTGGTCAATCGCTTACCTCAGCAACCTTCGCTTCGCCTTCGCACGACGAGATAATAAGGAGGGCCCAAATGAGCGAATGAGACTCTCTCCCGGGCGGTGCAATTTGTCATTCGTCGGCTACCGTACGTCAATCTTGGCTATGTGGCAGTTGATTACTGGATTGATTACATTCATCTTTATATGTTATTCACGCAAAAATGCTGAGCAGAGCGCCTACTGCGAATTACGAGAGGCTTTGAGTTGTCCGTTAAACATACTTGGATCTTCGAAAATTCATACTTCAGCATCTACTTTTAAAGACTGTGCGCAATCCTGCTGTGAGATTGCTTACACATCGACTTTACTCTCAAAATTCGCAAGCACAACATTTATCATGTCTATGATGAGATTTTGGTAGAGTATTTGGGATAGACTATTTTTGCAGATTCAAGTGGCAATCGTTTCAATTCATCCTCTGTTTCTCTTGCATTCTCTACACGTCACTCCCTTGCTGAGAATCCATCTGAAAGTGAGAATCACGATTAGGATGTATTATTTACTACGGAAGACCGGAAGCCCCTCCCCTTCACTAAACGAACGCTTTCGCTCGTACGGTAATCACCGAAAGGCGCAAATGGTTTTTAAAAACCCACTGAATAGATTATGCATTTTTATTGATCTCTATCTACTGCTTACGGTTGGAATCAGTCAATATACAAAAAGTGGACGGGGGTTTCCGTTTTCCGCAGTTCTTCAGAATACTGTAGAATATCGTAGCAATCGCGATACTGTATAAAACCCGCAAGAAGAGATACTAACCACGGGCTGCTGCATCTTTACACTCGACGTCTCTCCGATGAAAAGGTCATCGCATCTACCGATGGTAATACCGCCATCCTTTGAGACAGTGTATTTATTGCCCTTGTTATCGATGTAGACTCCCTCAATGGAGACGATAGTTCTTTTGCCGTCCTTCTCGATAAATACACCATCCTTGGTGACGAAAGTCTTCTTGCCACTCTTGTGCCCCAGAACCACTTCACCCTGCAATTAATATAATAATACGAATATCATATTCTAATTGTAACCGCGACGCGTCCGTACGCGCACTGCGGTCGACACTGGGTAGTAAATTAAAATAAGCAGCCTCACATTGACAATTGACGTAGAATTAAAGGGACTGTCCGAGGCGCCGAGTATTGCAAACTGAAATGTCACTGTAGCTCCTTCGATTGAGCTTTTCTCTTGTTTTGAAATGAAAACAGCCTAACAGAGAATAAAGTTAGCACTTAGACCTAGGGACTCTCACAACTACGAAGCAAAAACATAAATTTCCTTTTCATTCACGATTTGGCAAATTTATTTTCTACCGTGACTTTGTCAGTTTGCGATTCGGATCGGCGCCTTGGACAGTCCCTTTAATGTCATCGTCATCTTGGTCGATTGAGACTGAAACAAAATATAGTTTTAGAATGGCCACATCACTTTCCATGGTGAAACTGAACTTCAAACATGTCCAACTTTACCTGCAGAAGACTCCACATCAGCATCATCTGCTGCACTTGTCGCTGCAGCTCCTGCAGCCACTCCGACCGCGCGTCCAAGACACAAAATAAGAACGAACGACTGAATGAATACATTCAACGGGTGAAAGACAGGAGCGCCATAGATACTTGGGCCATAATTGCATTTTCCTTTCAACTTAACACCTTTCAACTTACATAATATTAGGTTGTTGCATAAGTCTTGTCACATTTTCACTTTTTTCTTTTCTTCATCTTTATTCAACAATAACAAAACAACAACATTAAATGTATTGACCACCAGTGCTAATGACCTGCTCCCAACGCTGTGGCAATGTTTCGATTCCATCCCTCCAGAACTGAGCAGGCTGAGATTCGAAGTATCCCTCCAAGACACG
>JACMIF010004655.1:0-11955 GCA_014805445.1 Diplogasteroides magnus | reverse complement strand
TAACAAGGTTTTGCTAGTTTGCGCACCCCCCCCCCCCCCCACCCCCTTCCTCTGTACACCTTGCCTTCTACGTAGGCATAGAAATAGTCATCCGAAGCCGAGTTGGGTACAGCCAATTTTTCGAGTCAATGCCGGATTGGGTAGTACCAATGGGTACTCGTTTTTGACCCACCTTTTGAACTATGTACGTAAGCAATTTCACGCACGCGGAGACGTTCCCTCTCCTTATTCAACCCCGGCTTGCCCACACAAATGGAGTCAGGAAAAAAGTTCGGGAAACGGATCTCCTGCGCACTGGGAAGGAGGTCAAGGGACCAAAGAAAAGGGGTTCGGTCGGTAATGGTTTAGCCCCAGATCGGTCCGTGGACTAGTTGGGTAAATTTTGTGAGAGAAAAAAGCTAGGGTTAGCAGTTTACGAGAACGGTTATGTTTCACGGAATCAGTGTATCTGTCAATATATACCGATCAGTGAAAAATAAGCAATTTCGTACTACCAACATTGAAGTGTGCTGTGGATGGGAGAATTCAGAGAGCAGATTCCCCCCTCATTTCTCATACAGCAGCAACTGCATGTGTGCAAAACATGTAGGATCGATGCGCGACAGCCTCGACGGGGGAAGAGATTCAGATGCCTTTGAAGCGACCCTCTAAATGGGATTGCAATACTATCCGCGCCCAATTCTTGCGCGGGGACTTCGAGGGACGAGATATCTCGGATTAATGCAAGTTGCTCGAGAGGCCAGTTCTTCAACAACTACGAGATAAGTACAGAAGTACAGACGCTGACGAAATACTGGTGTTGGAGAACTAGCCTCTCGGGGATCTTGCATGCTATCTCGCAGTCCTTTAAATGAGTGGTTGCCATGGATAAGGGGATACGTGAGAGACTGAGCAGCTATCTCGTCACTCTCCATCTCACTGAGATACTACTCAAGTAAACAACTTTTTCGGACAAATAGCAAACTAACAAACAGCGTACCTCAGCGAGCAATAAAAAGTTTAGCTATCAGAAAAGAAGAGATCAGAAAGATCAGACAACAAGTCACGAAGAACTACCACACAACTATAACGGTATCAACAGCAGTATTTGCAACTGTGCCGAACCAGGGAGAAAGAGACAATAACAACCTGAACTCTTTATCGGTAGCAAGGATAGATACAAACAGTGGTACAGACACAAACAATTTGCTCATGTTGCACAATCGAAACAATAAACAGGGTAAGTTCTAAGGGCATGTTGGGGGATAAGAACAGTGAATGGAATGCTTATAAAGCAACTACATGTGGTATACTCTCATCGAGATTGTCGACTGTGTGTCACACGAATAAAAGACTTCCTTTTTGCTACTTGTACCGAAATCAGATTTGCGAATTAACGAACGAAAGTATAGTATAGATTAGATTAGGATAGGGCCAACAAAATAGTATATAGATTCGAGTTTTATGTAGATGACTGAGTTATGATCTGAACAGACGACTATACAGGGAAGCATCCTTACTGGACACTGCGCCTTCAGTCCACAGGGCTGGCGCTACGCGACTTCGCTGCGGGAGATGCAGAATTTTCCTGAACACAAATCATCATTAACTCGCCTCAAATATGTTTCAAAGTCACAAAAAGCTCCATGCAGAACTAGAGTCAGAAATCCATGCAAAGGTACATTTTTCCGTCGTGCTAATTCCCTAGGAGCAGTTGTTTATCACATCTGAGAGTTAATAAAAAGAGCTCTGAGGGAATTAAACGACAATGCACATTTGCTTGGATATCCCACACTACTTAGAACCCATTTCGACCGTAAACTGACCCTGGAGACAGATTTATCCTTTCCATTCCCATTCTTCACCGGCGACGCACTTCCATTTCTCCTCGGTGACGCGCTTCCATTTCTCCTTGGCGAACCAGATCTCGACTTTGATCTAAAAACGAACATTTCAAATCCCCCTTATTCGTATCCCTGCACTCCCGTCAATATCCCTCCATACATCAGGCGGTGATCTTTCTTTTGCCGTCATGATAGGCAAACACACTTTTTCGAAAGGGTGAATTACGGGCAGACAACAATGGAAATGTAGCGAACGTCACTGCCGGGCAGATATTTTTCCGCACTTTCCGTGCTTGTTTACGCACCTGCTAGCCTTCCTCTCCACGCTCCTCGAACGGTCACGACTGTGGCTGCGATCCTGCAAAAACAAGATCATACATACATCAACTCCAATGTACTCTTTTCCCTCTTTACTACAAGCATAGACCAAATAGTAGAGTATAGTGCGTGTCTACTAAATATAGAGGTTTATCGGGTCCTCTCCACAATTATTCCCCACCCGAAGCAAAATAATGAGTACTTCTCGACGCTCTGAAAGGAAGAAACCACAAGATGTGGGGGCAATGGGGACAAATTTGTTGGCACACTCAACCAGAGATATAGATATGTAATATGGCAACCGTGGCTGAATCGACTGCAGCTGAGGCACACTTGAGACTGAGGTGCTGTGTAGTTGCATGAGCGGAGGTGGGACGTAGCACTTGAGATTGAGTTGGGGCCTTGTCTGGTCTCACTGTGGAAGATAAAACAAAGAACATCAACATTTCGCTCTCCACCACTCTCTTCAACTTAGGCAACATTTTATTAATCATCATGACTAGATCTTACTACAAGTGTGCGACTAGATAAAAACAGCTGAGATCACAAGGGAATACATCTGAGATCATGTTAGGGGGTATGTGAGATACGTCAGCTCAAAGCAGAACGAAAAAACCGTGTCCAAAAGCTCTCAGGGATTAGTTTTCGAGATCAGAATCGAGTTTAGTGTTGGAATGTATAAAATAGAAATCTCTGCAAAAATAAATACATTTTAAAATAAAAATTTTGCCTACGACTAATTTCCCATTTAGGGTGTCATAGGTGGAGTGCGAGGTATACCTCGCATTGGCATCGGGGGAGTTCTAGGGCCTCTACGGGGTTGGGGCTTCTCATCTACACCATTACTACTACTGTCACTATTGTTGTTGTTGTAGTTGTTGATCGAGGGCGGTGGCGATCGTGGTAGTGGTGGAGGTTGTGGGGATGTTGAGAGAGCAGTCGTGGGTGGTGAGCTCGAGCCTGGCCGAGCAGGCGAGGGATCGCAAGGTGGTGTACGTGGGGGCTAAAGACACCAGGCATATGACGATGGGGGAAGGGGGCATTGAAAAGTGTGAGAAAGAAAGAGAGGGACAGTCTAATGGGGCTGCAAAAAAGGCGATTGTACGACACAGGGGCCTTGTAACACACGAATAGTTTGGCTGTGAACTGACCTTCCTGTCTCGCTTGGGAGATGGCGAATGGGAGACGGACTTGGACTTGCTTCTGCGCGCCGCCGAACGGGACCTGCTGCGAGAGACGGATCGAGACACGCTTCTCTTTGAGCGGCGCTTGGGAGAGCGCGAATCACGTCTGCGCCTGAAAAGGGGCTATTAGTCATATTCACGACAGGATTATGGCTCATCACACATGAATCGTGACGGCTAAGTGTCTTGTAATACGAGAACAGGAATCAATAACGGGATGTTACTGAGCAACACCGGGAACGAAAGAAAATGAAGCATGACTCACTTCTAGGGTTTCTGAAACGGTAGTAAAGTGTATTTATCTTTCGTCTAATCTCTGAGCGACTGCTCCATGTGAGAGAGCACAAGCGAAACGAGTAAAGACGAATGACAAATTCACTTTACAACCGTTTTCGAAATCCCCCACTCACTTCCTGTCCTTGCTCTTGGAGCGGCTCCTCTTGCGACGGCGATCGCGGTCGCCACTGCGCGAGCGGCTTCTCTTGCGGTCCCTGCTGCGAGATCGACTGCGCTTGGACCGACGAGCAGGACTGCGCGAGCGAGAACGGTTCCTGCAATGACCATTTGTTAGTAATGACATCGATACTGGTCGACCAAGACGTACTTGGAGCCCGACCGGGAGCGATCTTTACGATCCCTTATAGGCGATCTCCATTCATCATCGTACCTCCACGCATCGCTCCCGCGGGGAGTTCCCTTCGCGAACTCGACCGTCACTCTGCAATTAAAGTATTAAAAATTTAAATTTAAAAATATTCCTTAAAAATAGATTTTCGAATTGAACATACGGTCGTACCTGTCACCGAGAATCGTCTTGCCGTGCAGGTCGTCAACGGCGTCTTCCGCATCACGGTAGCTGTCGAACTCGATGAAGGCGAATCCGTGCTTCAGCGCGATGTCCGTCACCTTGCCGTAGCCTTTGAAGAAGTCCTCTATGTCGCGGTGACGCGCCGAATAGGGTATGCGGCCGACATACACCCTGGTTTTACCCATGCCCTGCAATACGAGAGCACCATTAGCACCTCCTACCTCAATCAAGAGCACAACGGCAAACAAACAAAGCACACAAACGGTCCAAAAGCGGAGGATAAGGGAGGAGCCGAAACGGAAAATGGGATTTTCCCGCGACCTTCTTGGCACAGCGCCAAATTACCGTAATCTTGCAATCATGCGCATCCTAACATTCAAATGTGCTTTTTCAAAATACTCCCCATGCCCTTTAAACCACGAATATTTTCGAAATCTCTGATATTACGCTCGTTTTTCGCTAATTGTTTTTATTTAAATAAATATCTCTAACCATCTGCTGCTTCATATATTGTGTGGGCATTTGTGCTTTCCCTGTATTTGTCATTTAGCAGTCAGCGCGTTCACATTTTCGAAAATCATTTTCTCTTTTATCATTGCATTTCAAGTCGTATTTTTCAGGCAGGATGAAGTTGGTTCGGTTTCTCATGAAGCTCTCTCACGAGTCGGTCACTATCGAGCTCAAGAACGGCACTCTCGTTTCGGGTTCGTGAATTTTTTCGTTGAAAATTTCGCTTTTCTCCCCGAAAACCGAGGTTTATTTCTGTAAATTTATTGTTTAATGTGCAAATATATGTGCGTAATATTCATTTACACCTTTTAGGCACGATCATCGGCGTTGACGTCGCCATGAACACTCACTTGAAGACTGTGAAGATGCAACAGAAGAACCGCGACCCCATGAACCTCGATTCGCTCACGGTTCGAGGTGAGGAGTTGGCTTTGTTCTTCGAAACTATTTTTGCGAAATGATTGTACATATTCGTAAATTCATTGAACCAAAACCTTCGCCAAAAATCTATTTAGAACGGGAAATTGAGCTTTTTTCGAATTGTTTTCTTTTCCGACGTCGGGATTGGGTACAGGATTGTAAATACAGCTTTCTACTGTTTTAAACTCTGTTATGCAGGCAACAACATCCGCTACATCATCCTGCCCGACTCGTGTCCGCTCGACACCCTGCTCGTCGACGAGGAGCCCCGCAAGAAGGCAGCCAAGAGAGCGGCCGCCCGCGGAGGCAGAGGAGGCATGCGAGGTACGGCAAATGGTTGTTTTTATTTTCTCCAATTCATAGGGAATATGTCGAGCGTTTGGACGCACCTGTTAACACTTCAGTTTGTGGAGTCTCCTGACAGAGTGTTGTAAATTTACTATAAAAAACTACGTTTCCCTAGTTTTGTCGTCTCGAAATTCCCCCTACCATAGTAAATGACATTCAGAACGTTTCACCAATTCAAAAGTATTTTAGAAATGCCGTTCGGAACGCGCGAAATGAGTCATATGAAGGGAATATAATTAATCTTCCGGAAAGCGTGATCGAACTGTTTTGAAAATGGCCCGGATTGAGCAGCGAGTACGTGCCTGACCGTAACCTGACTTCCACCCATCCCACGCATTCTTTTTGAACTGTGGACGGAATTGACGAATCGTGTTAAAGGCGAGCGAATCCGAATGGTTCGTCGTCGACCGCATTCTCCACGAAGAAAGGGATGAATGAAAACATTGCACAACCATTTGACTACCTAAGTATGCAAAACAACTGTACTCCACACTTTCATTTGTTTGTTATGAGTGATGAGCATCAGGGGTTCAAAAACCGTAAATTTGCCGTCATTCTTCTCCTCTGCGCTGGAGTTATACAACCGGTGAAGAATAACGACCAATTTACCGATTTAGAACCCTAATAAGCATTGACCCGTGGATTTACCAGTGCATATTTTGGAAAAGGTATAACTTATGAACCACGCAAGTTCGTCAAACCAGTAAACCACGGAAGTGAAAAGTAGACGGATACGTCCCGGTGACGTCCCCATCTCAATTAGTTATTCACTCCACAATTGGGATTGACATAGTAAAAATAGAAGTGACGTTTAGATTTATACAGTAACAATTCTGTAATCATTCAGGAGGAATGCGTGGTCGTGGAAGAGGCCGTGGAGGTCCCCGTGGTGGCGGCGGCGGTGGCAGGGGAGGCCCTCCCAGGCGTTGAGCGGATTACGGTATGTGACATTTTCTTTTTAGTCGGGAAAACATTAAATTTCTGTGTAAAAATGGGCTTCGGTGTTCGCTGTAATTCCCGATGATGATCAGATTATGGTCCGAGCTGAGCATTCGATTTTCCTGCAGGACTTAGACCTCATTTGTAGAGTGAATTCTCCTGGGGTAAAGGCTCCCGCAAAGAAAGTTTGGGCATTCTTCACGGTGCGCAGTTGAAGCGGAACTACTGCGCACTTTTTGTATAGCCCTACAGTACACAAAACATGCAAGGCAAAGACGACCAAAAGGCGAATCTGAGGGGCTCCGCAAACCGTTTAACGGGAGCGTCGAATTTTGGGTGTCCAGTGGAACATGTATGTAGTCGAAACCATTTTTTGATTCAAGATATGAAATGCCGAACACAGATTCTTATTTGTTTCATTTTGCAGCCCCTCCTGTGGAAGTCTACCGAGTTCCTCTCCAACCTTGTACGTTGTCTCCTCATCCACAATTCCATTCTACCAATCTTCTTATGATCCTCCTTGTTAATTGTTAGGTTGTACGAACTCCGCACCCACAGTTGTTTTAAATTTGTTTTCACTTTTGATGATTGTATTTATTTTAAAACTTGACTCTCGCTTCCCCCCCTTACAACCGATGTCAAGTCCGAGAGATCTCGTTTTCTTTTGTATTCATGAGACAATAAATTACATAAGATACTCTATACCAGGAAGATATTATTTTGGGGCGCGGAACTAGCGTAATCTTCATTCATCGTAATTACACACAGTTCATTAGTGGCATTTCAAGCTTGCACGAGGTAATCTTACTTCGCAAAAAAGGGAGCTAGTGACTACCCTGTAGTCCCTGGGGGATTTCAAACGGGAAGATGAGGTGTCGTCCAAGCGAAAAAGGACAATTAGTATCCGAGCAAGAGAGGGAGTCGGTGAGAAATGGACTGCACTATCAGGCCTACACATCAGTCCTCCGAGTCCCTCTTCTCGAATATTCAGCTTCTGACTAGATTACGGTAGTCCCTTGATGTAGTTAACCAGGCCAATGACGCGAAGGATTTACGACTCCCTTTCTTCCGGTCGGACAAGTCATCGCAGTTACTGCAGTAATATGCTTTCTCCTCAAGAATAGGCTTTATCCTTTGGGATAAAAGTACTTGAGACGGGCCCGAAGATGGCTCCTTGAGTTCTTGAGGGTATGACATTGTGTCTGCCTCTACTTCTTCTCCTCTTTTGCGGAAGAAGAAGCTACTTCTTTCCAATTTGCTCTCTCGGAAGTCTGACCCCTTTCCTCTCATTTTCGGTCGAAATTGTCTTATCCAGGAAGAAAACAACTACTTCCAGTGAGTAGCTTCTTGATCATTTGAGATTGGGTCCCCACACGCGAACCGCGAAAATCATCGTACTCCTTCTAAAGCAGGGGGAGATGTCTCCATGCGGTTTGGTGGTGGTTAATGAGAGCGCGACTATCTCCCCAACTGGCGCTGTTTCTCTTTCGTAGTCCTGTTACGTTGTACAATTTCGCTATTACTGATGCATTGTTGGGTGACGTCACTTGTAATACCGTAATCCCGATGATATTTTTGACTCTATTGTAAATACTGTAGTGCAATACAATACTCTTCAGGGGAAAATATTCTTATATTGGTAGTGTTCGTAGGTGTTGTAAAACGATGAATCTCTCCTTGATATCCTCACAATCCTAGGAAGATTTGAAAGTGCTGTAAGAGTCGGCAGAAATACGGGTGCCCAATTTCCCTGTTCTGCTTCTGATATCCGGGTCCTAGTGTATTGTAGTCTACTGTGGCAAACTATTGTGCTACAGAACCCGTACTACTGTACTGTACCGTAATTATACAGTAGCCTGTTCTGTACTACAGTAACCAACAATACATTGGGGACCGGTCACCAGCATAGTTCCGGGAGTGGTCCTCTACTTGTCTACGGAGTGTCCCATGTCCATGTGGACTTCCTGTTGTGGACTACTCTCCACACTACTTCTTCTCAAATGATGCAGTCCACTTATTGCATACCCCCCTTTTGGACACACTTCTCTTTCTCTTCTCGTCGATATCACACATGGACTGAGTTCATGGTGTAGTTTCAACAAAAAGGGTATTCGTTTACGCTAACGTTTGCTATTTTCTTGTGGATATTAGGGTGTTCCATAAGTCTTTGTGCACTCACGTTTTTCTAATCATATCTTCCTTAAAATTGAAGGTAGCTTCTATGCAAAATACTTGTAGGTACCCTATATCAGACCACACCTATTCGCACCTCCTTTGGATTATTACGCAATAGCGCGCCTTGGCGCGATTTTTCGAACATTGCCGCCTCAAGCCAGTTATGCCCAACACATTGCATTACGCATCGCCATAATTCGGGGAGAAGAGAAAGAAAATAAGTGTCAACTAATGAAATGTAGCCAGCTGAACAACAGATATGCCTGAGGCATCAGCTCGCTCAATTCTCAAAATTCACGGAGTTACGAATGAAAAGATGGAAAAGGTCGGAAAAATTTCAAAGTGCAGCTAGCCCAATGAACTTTTCATAGCAAGTGTAGAATAGTAGGAATATTAAAACTGTGGTAGGAAAACCTGGTAAATTTTAAATGGGCGAAGTTATAGTTGATTATCTCAAAAAATGTTGGACAAAAGTCGCATTTTCGACCACTGTGATCACATTTCAAGCGATATCCGGTTTTGCTACCACAGTTTTAATATTCCTACTATTCTACACTTACTCTGAGAAGTTCAATTTCTTTTTTCTTTCGAATTTCTCAATTAGTTTGTCTTAAACGCCGTTTAGCATTTTGTCAGATCTACTACATATTCTCAAAAAGTTCTAGATTTAGATTTTTTTCTTGTTCCATTCATGTTTGAAGATCAGCATATGTATACAAACGTATAATCTTATGTAACAGTGGCTCTGATCCCCTGTTACAAAACATCTAACATTTATTATGCATTCGCATTACGACCATGTACTGTAAAACGACATTAAGAATTTCAAAGGATTACCATGTGTTTTTCATTAATAGTGCACCCGGATTTTGGAACGAAGCATATTTTGTTTTTCACTAAACGTTAAAGCATTCCTTCGGTGCCGAAGTAAATGACATGAGCTTGTGCTTGAACATAACAAACAGGGTACATGGAACGACAGAACGAAGTACTTGATTGTGAGACAGAACGGATAATGAAATTGGTAGTCAATTAGATTGCGTACACCTAAATAAGTGAGTATTTTGCGTGCAAGCGAGGACAATAGTGTGTCTCGAACTCACTCGTCACGGCTTCTCTTTCATGCCACATTTGCACAGTTTGTATTTACATCTCATACAATGCATGTCTTCCAAAAATCCACCGGTCTGCATTAGATGAGAAGGAAACAGTGTTATTAAGAAAGTGATAATATCCTAACCGCGCGCATGCAAAATACCCATGCAATTTCAACCTAATTGGCTACTTTCAGCCCAGTCACAGTATGATTCAAAAGAAGACCGCAATGCATTAATATTTTGAAAGTTAACGCCGCTTGCTCCAGCAAAGTTTGCGCGCAAATTGAAGAGGTCCCGCGCGGAACTGCCTGATTAGTCAAGTAAATACGGCAGTTTGCCTATATCTCATGCATTGGGGGCTCGTCATTTCCACCCTTCTTCTTCTTCAACTCGATCATGAAGCCGCCATAAAGACGACGTAAAGACTACAGACCCTGTTCTCACCCTCCCATCCTAGAGTCATGACTCGCTTTGGCACTTGGTTGTGGCATATGTATGTCCGCCTGGGTGGAAGGGAGAGAGTGGACGAGTGTGTGTTCATAGTCCATAGGTCTTCCAAAGGTCACCGGTCCAAATCAACACTCTCACTTGAGCTATCCTGAGTACGGCACCTGCGCCAAGTGTGGCGAAAGGGGGGCAGAACGCGATACGTACAGAAGGCTTTATCCTACGGCGACACGATAACAACGACGAAGCAACAACAAAAGGGAACGGAGGTCTGATATACTGTAAGGACAATTAGCATAATAGGCAAGTGGATGGTAAAACCGTGTGGGGAAAACAAGGGAAGTGAGGAAAAAAATAAAAGGAAATGAGGTGATTGTTGTTGTTTTGAATTTATTTTCTATGTTGTAGGTAAAGCATTAGTATTTATTGCCTTAGAATACATCGTGATTATTGGCGAAAATGGTCGGATACAACAGAGAATGATGAGGTCCCTTTTATCAGAGCAGAAATTTATATAAACTCCAACATAACCTGTGAATGATATATTATAAAATATGTGTAAATGATTAAGAGGTGTCTCTACAGACCGTCTTACTTTCAAGATTTATTCCCCAGAATGACCAATGTGCGAGCAATAACAGCCAGTCTGGTCGAATGAGCTGCGTTTATTTCACTAAAATCTTATTTGAAATTAATGATATTGATATGCGATTACGTTCAAGATAGGAAAGTGCTGCAACAGATTATACTAGATTATTAAAACGCGTTCTCTGTAAGGGCGGAGGAGACGTCCACAGGGGGTGGCACACACCTTCAAAAAAGTTTCCCGTGCCTGAAACTTTCAGAGTAACATCCCCAGGGGTGGGATACATTTCAACCGCGATTTCATAATTTCAGGTCAAAGTTCAAAGATCAAAGATCAACTTTTAAACGTTATTTTTAACCCATATATGGCATAGTCAAAAGATAAAGCGTCAAAAGTTATGTATAAATCCAATTTTTTGTCCAGATTGGCCATGGCCAGGACGATGATAAAACTGAATACGACGACACTTTAGCGCGAATTTCTCGAGTAAATGGAAAAAACCTCCCGCAGATTTTTGATATGTGACGGCCCTGGACCCAAAAAATTATCAACATATTCTTTTTATTTTAGTTCTGCCACAAATTGCCGTGCAAATGCTGTCACTGCACGCAACCGCTCGCTCAATAACCATCATTTACACGACGAAGACATATAGAAAAGCGCTCTATTCGTACACCGTGGCACCTCTGACAAGAACATTCTGCCCACGCTGGACATCGAGAAAGACGCAGTTAGCTGCTCTCACAATTAGGAGGAAGCCTTAAAACGCGTTCTCTGGAAGACCGAAGGTAGGGGTGGCACACACCTTCGAAAAATTTTCCCATGGCTGAAACTTTCAGGGTAACATCCCCAGGGGTGTGATACACTTCAGCCGCGATTTCATAATTTTAGGTCAAAGTTCAAAGATCAAATATCAACTTTTTAAACGTTATTTTTACCCACATGTCGCATAGTCAAAAGATAGAGCGTCAAAAGTTATGTATAAATCCAATTTTTTGTCCAGATTGGACAAATTATATGGCCAGGACGGTGATAAAACTGAATACGACGACACTTTAGCGCGAATTTCTCGAGTAAATGGAAAAAACCCTCCCGCAGATTTTTGATATGTGACGGCCCTGGACCTATCTACAGCTCTGATTCGTTAAAACTGAAAATTTGCGCAGGGTTCATAATGAAATTTTGAAAATAGTTAGTAGTTGGAGCCCTCTGGAAGGGCGCTGGTTCGAATCCTGCCGAATTCAAACGTCTTTTGCACAATTTTTTCGAAGCATTCAGAAAAAGTGTCAGCAAGAAAAGA
>JACMIF010004654.1:0-11955 GCA_014805445.1 Diplogasteroides magnus | reverse complement strand
TGCATTACCACACTTCCAAGTGGTCTCACAGTACTCAGCACAAAGATCGGAAACATTCTGGCAGGAGCAGAATCAACGAACGGCACCGAGCACAGCTCATACCAAGCACAACCCGCTGTGGTATCAACTGTCATTGAAGACAGATCACAGAAGAAGGTCGAGAAGCACATCTCGATTGATGAATCTGAACATGAATTTCTCGACAACACTTATGAGGAAGAAGATACTGACGGCGATGAAACGAATGATGCCATGAGTGTCGTACCACCACCGAACAAGGTCCACAAGCGCAATACACACGAGTGTGATGACAAGGACTCACAATCGGAGAACAATGTTCAGAATATCATGAACATCGAACAGAAGCCACCTGACAAGCACGAGTCGCACACTCATGCAACATTGCAGTACCCGGGTGCTCTCATCAACCCCGGAATCCAACATGACACGGAAGGAGACAAAGTGAAGCACGATGGGGTGGCAGCCCAACATTCACTTCCTCTCACCGATCATTCCAAGCTTCCTCCAGATAAGAACGAGTCGTACACTCATTCAACATCGCACTACGCACATGACATGGAAAGTGGAAAAGAGGATGATGGGGTGGCAGCCCAGCACGCACTTCCACGCAGTGACAATTCCAAAGTCCCACCAGACAAGGAACGTGACTGTTTGTTGGAAACATCCCTAAACTTTCCCAATCCTGACCCTCCAGAAGAGTATATTGACAAACGATATTGGCTCATGTGCTCAAGAGAGACTCTTCTCGAACGTGTACGACAGATTCAATCCTTGCACTCACCGGAATCTCCTGTCAACATCACACAGCACGAAGCACCTAACAGCACATCTGATCCACCAGACAAGGAATTTGATCGTGTATGGGATGCATCTGACCCTCCGGACAAGCACATTTGCAACAGATTTTGTCCGAAGAGCAATCGCATCACGAGAAAAGATCTCGCCGAACATGCACGAAAGACCTCTACTTTCTATTCCTTTGATTCATCGGAAGAGGAAGAAGAGGAAGAGGAAGAGTATGATTCATCTGTCTACTCTGCACATAGCAATCCTGAGGGCAAGCACTCGTCGTTCCTCTTTGAGGACGACGAAGATACTCGTGGCAAAGTAAAGAAGAAGGAACACTCCTCTTCTTCTGTTTCCCGTGCTTAGGCCGGAGGGACAGTTCTACGAACTCCCATGTACCGTCCATAGAGAATAAAGCGATCGATTTCTTCAAATTTATGAGAATTTATCATAAAATCACATAAAGTGAACTAAATCCTTTCAATCACAATATTTCGAAAAACGGTAAACAACAAAGTTGCTCGTCTGGATGAGTTGAGCAACTTTGCTGTTGACTATGAATTGATATCTTCAACGACAGAAGAGATCGTAGCGCTCATAATCAGGCAACTAGGCGCTAATGAGAGGGTAGGGTAGGGGGAGGGGAGAGGATGGAGGGAATTAGCGCCCAGTCCCATGAATAACAGCATTAGGATCTCTTTTGTCGTTGAAGATATCATTTCATAGTCAACAGCAAAGTTGCTCAACTCATCCAGACGAGCAACTTTGTAGTTTACCGCTTTTCAAAATATTGTCATTGAAAGGAGTTAGTTCACTTTATGTGATTTTATGATAAATTCTCATAAATTTGAAGAAAACGACCGCTTTATTCTCTATGGACGATAGAGTGGACGTCGATAACATTTATAACCTCCCCATTCTTCTCCGAGCTGTTGTCTACTAGGGAGCGCATTATAGAACGTTATTGACAGCCGTTCATTTCTAACCGTCTAACTTCATTCCTAGCGGTCGATTGTCATTTCGAAGAGACGACCGCTCGGAATGAAGTTAGACTGTTAGAAATGAACGGCTGTCAATAACGTTCCTTAATGCGAGCCGTATTGTCTACGCGTTTGAGAGGCGGCAGTTCGGAATAGACTGGGAGCACGGCAATTCAATGTGGCCGTATTCTTAATAATAACAAACGTGGGCGGGACTCGGCGCACAGTTAATAGCGGAATTTAAAATGCTCGTACCCAAAATTTATACCTATGTCACACCAGCCTATATCGTACTCTCCGCTTTCGTGTCTTTTCAGGTGAACGTATTTGCTCCTATCCACGTTGAGAAAGTTTGGATGATAAAACATGGGACTTCCATCAAGGGGGCGAAACCAATCAGTGATAGCGAAAATAGCCCTGAAAGCATGAACTTCATTATGCATGTAAAGTGAACTGATAAATTGAGTACGAATTCTCTCTCAATTTCGTCCTACCCACTCTGTCATTTTCATTCCATTTCGTCTTTTCTCTGAACACTAGTCATGATTTTGAATAAGTTTGACGCACAACTTAGAGGTTGGCATTCGCCTATGTTTACATGAATAATCGCCCTATCTTTCGGAGTTAGTTAGTTAGTTGACGGATTTCGGTCAACTTCATTTGTTCAATTGCTTGCATACGACGCGGTCGTTCATTCAAATGAGTTTGACCGAAATCCGTCAACTAACTAACTAACTAACTAACTAACTAACTAACTAACTAACTCCGAAAGATATCTCATTTTAAAAAAAACTTTAAAATTTAAAAAAAATGTATTGGAAGAGCTCTCTGCCAGAAAGAAGAAGAATGGTTTTTTGCAACTTACTCGTCTCGAACGATGCTCAGAAATTTCTCACAAATTTCTGGTCTCGCTTGATAAAACAGCTTGAGCATTACAGTTCCGTGGGCGAATTGGAACGAAATCAATGGCTGTATTTGCATATTATTAAAAAAAGAAACATTAAATGTGAGTACGAACCTGTCGCCTCCTCTCTTCCATTAATTTCTGTTTGTATTGTGCCTGAAAACCGTTTTAATGTTTAATATTACAGACAAATGAACATTTTCTAGGATTCAAATTGTGGGAGTTCTAAATTCTCTACGCTCCACCACATTAATGTCTCTTAGTTTCATAGACATCGGATCGGGGGATACCAGGGACAGTAGAAATGCATTTGCGACCTCTTATGAAGGATGTTTCAGTTCATCTGAATACTTTAGTACATACTACGGTTAGCAGTTTGACTACTTTATGGTTTATATTTTGCAGAGGGTATATTTCAAAATATTTGACAATATATCTCATAAAGTAGTCAACCATACCCTGATTGAGTCAGAAGTCTGACGTGAGATGAAGAAGTTTAGCGAATAAAGAATCGTCTCCATTTCTTTGTTTGATTGCATTGATAGTAAAAATGCAGTCTAAAAGCCTTCATTATTCTAGATGTCGTTGTCATTTTAGCACGAAACTGACCAAAAGAGGCTTATCATTGAATAATTCCGCTGTACAAAGAACGCTGAAATGGACAATTATTTAGATACTACGTGCGAATGTTAGCATTAGTCACACGGTTGGCAGAATTATAACTTCATGGGTTATGCTGCACAGAAGCTATGTATACCATTGAAATATATGACAAAAACCAATAAAAATAACTATAGTTAAAATTGCAAGCTATGGGAAAGCAGATATCACAACTTACCGAAGTTTGTCGTCTCCTTCAAGAGGAACATTCCTCAAATAACTCCGAATGCGTTCTTTTACTGTCTCCACTTGAAAGAAATCGGCAAGAGACATCAGTTCACAGGCTCGCTCAACTTAGGAACGACGATTCTTAAGTCGATTTTGTAGCAGACAAACCAGATTTTGGAAAGCATCTCCAATCATACAAAGCATCCAGAAGTAATTTAAAGTAAAATGGATTCTCCTCTATTTTCACTGTTTCATCCATTGATTCCTTGAATGTGGAAAAGAAGAGTCGACCAAAATAGCTTGGGGAATGCATTGCCATAAACTGAAAAAGGACGTCAATATCTAGGCTGATCAGATTGAAAAATGCTTTACCTCTTTGGAGACAGGAATTAGCTCATTCTCCATGACGACGGTTCCTGTTCGAAGGGGCATTAGATGATCTCTGAAAGTGCACATGTAGTCATTTTATTCATGGGTAGAACAGATCTTGGTATAATTCTCGGCAGACCTTTGCTTCGAAGTAGTTTCGTTTGTCGAAAACTTGGGTACAAATTCGACTTTCCGCTCTCCAAAAAAATCAATGAATGCGTCCAAACGAATGGCAGTCTTTTCAGCAAATTCTTCCTCCACTAGGAAAATCTGAATGATGTAAACATCTATAAAGGAAACAAACGAATGTTTCGATCCGCAAAGTATTGACACTACTAACTATTACGTACACTCTGAAAAATGTTTTCGAAAATCTGTCGCTAAGCGTCAGTTAAATCTGTAGATTGCGTACCTACAGATTGAATATGTGGCTGCATGACAGATTAATCTGGCATTCATCGAGAGATTCAAAACTGTAAATGCGCCATCAACGAATTTTTTTCTGCATGCGAACAGCTGTTTATGTGTTTCGACTCATGCCTATTCTCTATCAAATCGTCTCTTTGGTGTTTTAACTGAACAACGAGAGAAAACAAAATATAAATAATTAATTGTTATGCCTTCCTTACATTTGATTTCACCTAATATCTAACCTGTCTACCGTCGGGAAACGTGACATAGATTTGCATTGATGTGTATTTGCATGGCTCTTGTCTCATTGTACATATTTCCAGAAGTTTCATGTCAACGAAATCATCCAACCTGAACATTTTCGAGAAATGTGAATAGGCGAAAAGGAACTGACCACTTCGTCACAAATTCCATGGTGTTAAAAATATTTTCAATCAATACGACCTCCAAGCTTGTAAAGTGCTCAGGAATAACAACACCGAAGCCGTTAAAGAATTGAATCAAGAGCAGTTTGCAGGGTTTCCTAGAGTAGGTTTTCAACTATTACGGTATCTCATGTTTTCACGCATGCAAACAACATTAATTGTGAATAGAATAAGACATGGGCACAGATAGCACTATAGAGAGATCGGAGAAATGGCAATTAACCTGACCTCGAAACTTCCTGGCACAAGACAAATGGCATATATTAGACGACTTTCTTTCTCGATCAGTTCTATTGATTTGTTCTGAAGGCACGGCCAGGAAGTTTCGAGGTCAGGTTAATTGCCATTTCTCCGATCTCTATATAGTGCTATCTGTGCCCATGTCTTATTCTATTCACAATTAATGTTCTTTGCATGCGTGAAAACTGAGATACCGTAATAGTTGAAAACGCTTCGGTGTTGTTATTCCTGAGCACTTTACAAGCTTGGAGGTCGTATTGATTGAAAATATCTTTAACACCATGGAATATGTGACGAAGTGGTCAGTTCCTTTTCGCCTATTCACATTTCTCGAAAATGTTCAGGTTGGATGATTTCGTTGATATGAAACTTCTGGAAATAAGTACAATGAGACAAGAGCCATGCAAATACACATCAATGCAAATCTTTGTTACGTTTCCCGATGGGAGACAGGTTAGTGATTTAAGGAGATTATATGCAACGAAGGGAAGTTGCCCAATTAGAAAAGTAACGAAATATAATTTGATAAGGCTTGATTTGAAGCACATTAGCAGACATTCGGGTAACGGTAGATAGTGGGGGAACGCATTATGGAATTTCTAACTTCCCCAATCGCTTCCGAGCGATCGTTTAACGAAATATGGACGTCTGCACGGATGTGATTGGGGAGGTTAGAAATAATTTCACAAAGATGATAATACTTTGTGAATGGTAAAGTGTCTACGTTTTCTTTGAATACACTCGTTTAAGGTTTTCTTACTGGAGAAAGAATTCGCCAGTACGACGAAGATTAGATTAGATGCATTCATTGAATTCTTTGGAGAGCAGAAAGTCGAATTCATACCTAACTTTTCAACAAAAGAAACTTCACCGAGGCAAAGGTCAGCGGATAATAGATAAAATCAGTATATATTATGTCGTAATGTGTTTCACTGAGGTATTTAATGGCTATAAGTGCATTTTCAGAAATCGTCTGATGTTCTTAGAAACAGGAACCATCGTTTTGGATAATGAAATAATTCCTGTTTGAGGTAATGATAGAGCGTCAATAAGAACAGTCACTAATTTGACGCCTTTTTCAGTTTATGGCTATCCATTCCCCCAGCTATTTTGGTCAACTCTTCTTTTCCACATTCAAGGAATCAATGGAAGCAACAGTGAAAATAGAGGAGAACCCATATTATTTTCAATTACTTCTGGATTCTTTGTATAATTGGCGATGCGCACCGGAATCTGGTTTGTCTGCTACGAATTAAACAGATAAAGTTGCTTCTCAGTCGAACGAGCTTGTGAACTGATGTCTCTCTCCGACTTCTTTCAAATTGAGACAGTAAAAGAACGCATTCGGAGCTATTTGAGAATTGTTGTCCGCGAAGAAGATGAAATTCTTAAGCAAGTTGAGATAACTCACAGCGTGCCGAAAAGTGGAACAACCTACTATTGCAGCGCATCAATATCGCGCACATTCGTGAAACCGCGACGCGTCCCACTGTACCTTCAACAATAGTAGGATGTGCCACTTTTCGGCACGCGGTGTAACTGTTTTCCGTCAATTAGTGACCTCCAATCGAATCACGAAGTGCACTCCGTTTCTCTACCTCATTACCGAGCGGTTCAAATGCGAGAGAAGAACGCTCGAGAATGAGTAAGATAAGAGGAATGTACTTCGCGAGCCGATTTGAGGTCCCTACCTCCAACTGGAAAACGATATTTTTTTCGATTTCAGGCTACTTTGTGCAGCGGAATTATTCAACGACAAGCCTCTTGGTGAATTTTGTGATAATAAATCAGAAATGAGCCAAGATGACGACCTTCAGGCTACGTTTTCACGATCAATTCAATCAAACGAAGAAATGGAGACGATTCTTCATTCACTGAACTTCTTCATCGCACCTAAAACCGCTGCATTGGCCAGGGTTTGTACAATGTTCACTGTTAGAAGAAACGCTGTCCTTTGCAAGACTTCTGGGCTGATCATTCAAAGACAAAGCTGATTCCCATATTTAAAAATGAAATCCGTCATATATATTTATGTCTGATATTTTTTTATAGTTCGAGTTGTCCAAAAACGATAGCTGACAAAAAATACGTTGATACTTGGCATTGAACTCCCAAGCAAAAAGTCACTTCTGCACGTTCTCCGCTCCACCATCGATTCACTATAGCGGTATGTTCATGAATGAAATGGACTTGCAGAACTCTTTGTCTCACTGGCTCGTTTCGTTTCATTTTGACTGTAGATATTATTGTGGCAAACGGAGTTGAAAGTCAGCCGCTATATGTTGAGCGTGAAACCTATTCAAAATCATGGCTAATGGTCAGAGAAACGACGAAATAGCACGCAAATTTGAGAGTGCACAGTCGTCAGCCAGAACGGAGTGTGTGTACTCGGTATTATTGTGGAAAACAGACTTGATATAGTTGGTACACACGTGACATATTGGCGGTCTCAAACTCTGATCGCAAAGTGTAAATTTCTTTATATTGGAATCATGAAACATATCTGAACTTCTCTGTGAAAATGCGAATTTCAGCTATTTTTCATAATATATCGATGTAAACTTATTTAAATTGATTTTTAAAATCATTTTGAATACATTTGAACTTGCATCAACCGAAATATCAATCAAAATCTTATGGTCACAGGAATATTCAGATACGTTTCACGTCTCCTTAATAAATTCGGATACTCAACATGAAACATGGAATTTATCAATTCCGTTTTCCTCAATAATATATCAAGTTCGTTTTCCACAATAGTAGCAGTCACTGTCATTTCTCCCTTTCGAGCCATTAGCATAAGATGCGAGTTTCACGATTGTTCGTGCGAGAATGTGGGGAGCCCTTCCCTGATCGACAGACTACAGTAATCTATTCTATATTCAGGAAATGAGACCTTTTCATCCGGAGGAGGTGGAGCAGATGCTGTGGGTGAGGATGGCCACGGTAATCTATTCAATGGTTGATAGAAGTTTCGACAAATTCGAATCACTCGATATCAACTACGACAAACAGCGAGAATGAGTTGCCTTGGCCCTAAAAATTATTATGTGCATCCCTGCTGAACTGTTACACTCAGAATAAGTTGACTGGGTGAAAAATAAGCTGAATCAGCCCGTGGGTCAGATTAACGACGAAATAGCGAAATAATAATACAAAATAATGAGAGAGAGAGACACAGACGGTCAAAAAACGTGACGAGTGTACTTGATACAATAGTTCTGTTAAGATGCATTATCATTTGCAGATGGACGATGTGTCAACGCTGATGCGGCTGCTGAAGGGCAACAACGAACTGCTGGGGAAGAAGGATGACGCTGGAGTGAGGTTGTAGAGACCGCAAAACGCACAAGGCATTGCGCATCCTATCTGAACTGTTATTCCTAGTTCGCGTCTCACACTTGGATGCCACCCTGGTCTCTCATTTTGACGTGTTATTTCGTCGTCACGGAATATGTTTCAAATGTGATATTTTTAGACTAGAGTAGCAGTTCAGTTAGGATGCCTAATATTGTGCGAATGAAACATGAGCAGAGCTGAAATGCACGCCGTCTTTGTTCGTTTTAGTTTGAGAGTAGGGCGTACGTTATTGACAGCCGCTCATTTATATTAGTCTTAGTTCACTCAGAGCAGTCGTCTCTCATTTCGCAGAGACGACCGCTCTGAGTGAACTTAGACGACTAGAAATGAACGGCTGTCAATAACGTTCTCCTTACCCCCATACTAGTTCGTTTTATTTTGTGGGATTGGCTCGGATAAACGAACACTGAAAGCAAAACGTCCGCCTGTGTTGCGTGAAGGGGAGGAGAAGGAAGGATAAGGGGACAATGAAATTATTGTGGAAAACGAACTTGATATACCGGGTACACACACACACTCCATCTGGCTGACGACAGTGCACTCTCTAATTTGCGTGCTATTTGGTCGTTTCTCTGACCATTAGCCACGATTTGAATAGGTTTCACGGTCAACATATAGAGCCTTACTCTCAACCGCGTTTACCACAATAATAGATACATATTTATTGACGAAGGAACATTCATTACAGATGACTGCCCTTCACTGGGCCGCACAATCGGGCGCCCTGAAGGCGGCGACGTGGCTGCTGGAGAAGGTGACATTTATGGTTGGCAGTTTGACTAGGTTTTCGGATATGTTTCACCGTGGCTACATATATTGAATTTATAAGAGCTGTGAAACATATCCGAAAACCTATTCAAACTGCCAACCTTAGTGACATTGCTCATGCAGAAAAATATATGCTCATTTAGCTTCAGCAGTTTTGAAATCGTCACTAAATGGCAGGTTTTACTGCGATGAAACTGCAGTATAAACTGCAGAAGCTATCTATGTATAATTATTAAAACAGTTGCGCTACTGATTACGTATCCTAACTGAACTGTTTCCCTAGTCTATTTATCACACAGTGGAAACATATTCCGTAGTGACGAAATAGCACGTAAAAATGAGAGACCAGGGTGGCATCCAGGTGTGGGACGCGTACTAGGAATAACAGTTCAGATAGGATGCATAATACAGCAGTTTTCTCTCCCTCTCCGGCAGTCACCACCCCCGACCACCAACCCTATGTCATGCCTCGCTTTTGTCACTTGGCTGTGGCATATGCGGAGGTGGGTGGACGTTCGGAGTTGGGAGTTATGTTCACCGATTCAGGGGGGTTTTATTCGTTTTGACCGTCTCATATACAAACAGGCATCTTTCTGCAGTTGGATGAATGAGAAAACCTGCATCTTGGATTTTTGCGCCACAATAACGAAGGAAAAACTACCTAAGCACTTTTAGAATGTATGCCACAAATTTTGGGCAAATGCCCAGTATGCGCGATTATTTGAATTTCTTGAGCCTCTGTAGGCTCAACTATTCGCTGACAACGATTATGAAAGAGTGCAGGACCAATTACTGTTGTTCAGGGAGCTGCTGTGGATGAAGTGGACAAAGACGGCAACACGGCCCTCCACCACGGTCGGTTACGGTAGTCAATTTATGATTGGTCTGTTAGATAAGATAAGATAAAAGAGCATATCTCCCGAATAGAATGCATGCAATAACATTTAATGTTGCATAGATGTGTTAGGAATAAAACATGTTTTGAATGGGTAAAAATGACTAATGAGCATCTCACCAAATAAGTTACAGTAACCAAAACATATTACCGTAAGTTGTATTTAGCATGTTTTTCTGATAACGCCGACCTCGCCACTCTTCTCCTGTCCAAAGGCGCTGATGCTTATGCGCCGAAATTCCACGCAAAAACGACGAAGGATCTGGCTGAGGAGTCGGATAAAATGAAGCCGGTCTTGGCAAGATTCGTAAATTAAGATACCGTAATCCCGTCCTTATTAATTCCTCGTTGTCCAACTACGTTTAGTCTACAGTAGTTCTCTAGTATTGCGTTCCGAAAGTCAGCTCCCCCTCCGTATGCAGCGACAGTTGCAGTATAGCAGTATAGATATGTGTTTTTTTGTAGAAGTGGATTCTGTACCTTCAACACGCCTCTTGGCACCCCATTGTTCTTTTCCGAAACACAGTTCTGTAATAGATTTGCTCCTCAACATAAATGTTTTCTGCATCCTTGTGAACGTTTTCCATATTTCACTTCATATATTTTGCATAAATGATATTTTACAATTTGTTTAGTAATACATTATATTTTGAAGAAAATATTCACACGTTGCGAGACTTTCGAATATAATCCCAGTCCCTTTTTTCCTGAATTCCATTCTCATCGAGTACCCAGAAAGGAAAGGATGTGAATTCTCCGCGCTCTGCGAGCCAACTACCGTATCCATGCACACACTCGTTCCTCATCGTAATCGTTCGGCTACGGTAGGTGGAACTCCGTTCGAGCTTCCGAAGCCTAGGAGTGAGCCATGAATGAACTCATTCCTAATACGAAGAATCGCACTCATCTGTAATGTGGAATCTTTCCTGTTGAAAACAGCTATCATATTACGATCGAATCATCGATTCCGCCTTCAGTATTATGTATCCCATCTGAACTGTTATTCCTAGTACGCTTCTCACACCTGGATGCCACCCTGGTCTCTCATTTTACGGGCTATTTCGTCGTCTCGAAATAGGTTTCAAATATGAGATAAATAGACTACAGCAACAGTTCAGTTAGGATGCATAATAATCGTAGTTGGTCAATGTGCAGTGATTACGTTTACTGGTCTAACTGTGGGTGTCTGGTTGTTCATTATTGATAAATGATGTGATTGTAGATAAATTAGCATCCGCTATACAAGCATTTGGATTTGAAATGTTCTCTTCTGATACAATTTGTTATGTATGTCATAGAAATATAGTAAAATAATCGAATATATCCTAGAGGATTTGCTCCAAATTAAAGCCAGAAGAATGATGCTTTTGCAAATTTTTAGGCTTTGTCGGGTTATTTGCACTGCTCGAGCGATATTAGACATTCAAACCAAATTAGACATGTTCTATTGATTCATTCTATAGACATGCCCGGGAAGGTTTCGAGGAGGCGTGCCATTTAGCCCACAAGAGGAAGGTCAACTGCCATTCCTCCAGAGTCACTTTCTTAGTTTTTTCTTCCTTCGAGCTTGAAGATTGCACTTGTTTGCAACGAGTGTAGGAAAAACAACATGGACTATGCGACGAAGTGGTCAGTTCCTTTTCACTTATACATAGGGACCCCAAACGATTTTTTTTCCAAAATGGTTCAATCGGGTCGAAATGTGGCTCATACGTAGATCAAGTGTGTAAAAGTCATTATCGTATATAAGTTGTATATAAGTTATACATTAGGGGTTCTAAATCGGTAAACTTGTCTCCATTCTTCTCCTGAGCGCCGTTGTCTCACCCCTTATGGACAACAAGAATGACTACAGATTCGCCCACACAGCGTGCCGAAAAGTGGAACATCCGACTATTTCAGCGCATCAATATCGCGCACATTGGTGAAACCGCGACGCTTCCCACTGTGCCTTCAACGGGACGCGTC
>JACMIF010004653.1:0-11958 GCA_014805445.1 Diplogasteroides magnus | reverse complement strand
ATGTTGCTCATATATTAGAGTGCATGCATGATTTTTATGGAGATATGGAAACCGCTTTCAATATTTTTACGAAATTTTTCCTGGCTTTGACGACATGCGGATGGGTCTCATTTCGTCCGATGTTCTGGCCTCGCAGGTGAACCAGAGGGGTATCACGCCGTGCATGTGTATGCTTAATAGTCAACTATAAGTAGCCACATTGAATAGAGGATATCGTCAACGAGTGCGAAAATACGTAATCTTAAACCCCCGGCTGGAGAAAAGCCATTTGACGTTAATTCGCATATTCAGGCACTCACTACCTCAATGTGCCTAAATCAGTAAGTCTAGTAAAAGTTCTGTGCAATAAACTTCTTTAGTACTATCCACTGCCGGCATGCTCGACCCTTGATGAAGCCTGCTTCTTGCTGTAGAAAATCCCCAACATAGCATATCGTCACCAAAAAATCGAAAAATAACGACTACGTTTTTTTGGTTTCAAACAAAAAAAATTTTGAGACCTAAAAAAAATTTTCAAAGTGCCTGAGGTCACCCATTCGAGGACTCCTCCCACTTTTATGCCTTAACCAGTAAGTCTACTAAAAATCATGTGCAATAAACTTCTTAAGTACTCTCCATTATGGGCATGCTTGTCCCTCAGCGAAGTCTTAATTTTGAGTGAAATTTTTTCAAACATGGCATGTAAAAACCGAAACGAAAATTTCGACGCGTGTTTCTCGAAAATGGCCCATGAGTGCTATCTCTCACTATTATTTTTCGACTCTCCCACCCTACTCCTATCCATCGCACATAGTCATTGGTTACAATTTCTCGGGGGCCTCAGACAGTTTCCTAGTGAATCTTATGGGCAACCGCACCGCTGAGAGTAGAGGCATGACGAATGCACTGAAAGACTCGCATGCGACACCCTACTATGTTTCAAATCTATCTGTTTAAATGATGGTCTATTGTTCAGGCCACTACTTATATTCTTCGAATAGTATGAAGATATTTCATTGTTATGTGTGCAACATGCACTTTTTGAGTAAGAAGCAATTGGTTCGCCACAAAAACAGTCGGGTAATTTCACTTTGATTAACAAAATATAATAGCGATATTTTTCAGAAGCACTGGAGGAATTTTCGTTGTGTTGACTGTAAGCTGTCGTTCAGGTATCTACGTATGTTTACAAACAAATATCAAAAACATTTATTTAGTTCGAAATTATATTTACTAACTCATCGAACATTCAGTTGTCCCAAGTTATCTCTTGCAGGAAGAAAAAAAGAACAAGTAAGTAGCTATATCTGCTATTCTATTTTGCATATTCTGATATTATTTTCCAGAAGCTGTTCACTGAATACAAGCGAAAATCAAAATATGCATCCGAGAGGAACCGTTATCTGCGTTTACGATGTCCCATTTGTCTTGAAGGATTCACTGTTGTTTCTTCATTGGTTGGACATGCAAGAATAGTTAGTCATTTCAAATTATACATTTTAAAGCAGACAATTTTGCAGCTGCATCGCATGAAAATATCTCATGCAAAAGCTCGAAAGATGAAATTTGAGGGAGAAAATTCCCAGGTGAATCTGTTCTTTTTCAAAGATCTCTGTTGTATGTCATATATTCAGGAAAATATTGAGGAGAGAAAGAAGAAATACACCATGAGAATGAAGAAAGTAGAAGCAAAAGATGACTTCATTCGTTTTCGTTGTCCAGAGTGCCAGCAATTATTCAAAACAAGAGACACATTAAGGAGCCACAAAAAGCTCGTAACATACATTGCATGCATAGAAATCACAAACATATGAACCTTCAGAAGCATAACAATATAATTCGTAGAGAAAAGATACAGAAGATTTTTGTTGGAGATCCAGGAACCGAGGTATTTTTTTTACAATTTTCTTGAATTAAACTGTATTTTTGTGTCAGGAGAAATTGAAGGAGCGAAGTAGAGAGAATCGCCGTGTGAAATGTCCTCATTGTTATCAGATCTTTTCGTGCTCAAAGTATATGCACAGACACAAAAAAGTGAGAGAATATGCACATTATTCTCTCAAATGAATTGAATAGAGACACGAAAAGGTTGTTGAAATTGGAATAAGATGAGGAATGCACAAGAATTGACTACGTTTGATTACATTGAGTTGCTGAGTAAGTTGTTCTTTATTACCTCTAGGTAAATATCGAACATTCTTCTCATCATTTCAGCCAAAGCAGAATCAGGAGAACTACAATGCAGTTCTACCATAGTATTGAGACCGAAGGGAGGAGACATTATCTGCTATCGAATGGAAGACTTTTACAAGAAAGGAGGGCATGGAGGATACGATATGAAGGCATTCCGAAAGAGTCTGAATAATGATGGATACAGGTACATAAATACCATGAACTAAAATGGAGAGTCTGTCAAGAAGATTCTTACAAAATTCATTGAGCGAAAAAATCCCCCCCCCAACGAACGAAAGAATGTTTTAATGAATTTTAGGTACAACACGAGAGAATTTTCGACCTGTCAGAGGAAGATTATATGGGCAGAACAGTGACAAGAACGTATAAAGGTCTACAACGAGGCCGATCCCATTCATGTAGACAGACGGTTTATGTGAGTGAATTATTAGGTTGAACGGAAAGTCTTGTCCCTTTTTCCTTTTCCTACGATTATATCTGTTCAAATTCAAAATGACTTCTATCCAAAATTATCATAGTCTCCTCACATAAGACCTCTCTAATTGCCACAGTCACCAGCTTCAGCCGCGGTAATGAGGCGCGGCGAGATTCTTCGAATTTGATCGACTCGCGCTTTGGACCCCTCTCTATTTGTGTGCGTCCTAGCTCTCGCAGTTGAGCTACCTCAAAGGTGTCAACAGACAAAATGTTGCCAACTGAACTTCCGATAACTACGAATTTTCACCTCGCTCAATTCTCAATATTCACGGAGTTATAGCGGAAAGAGTGAAATTTGTCACCAAAAACTCATGGATTTTGTCAAAACGTCGTAGATACCAAAACAGCATTTTTGCGTACTGTGGTCGCATTTCAAACCGTAAACTGTCCAACTTTTGTTTTTATAATACTCTTTATATTACCCGTTAACTGGAAGGAGCACAACTGCACGTTGAACGTTTTTTGAGGTTTTATAAAAAAAATTTATTTGTCCCACTATTTCCGCTGTAACTACGTGAATATTGAAAACTGAGCGAGGAGAAAATTCATGGTTAACGGCAGTTCAGTTGGCTACATTTTGTCTTTTGAGACCTTCGAGGTAGCTCTACTCGCTGAGCTAGGACGCAGTAAAGTATACAAAGAGGGGACGAAAGCGCGCGAGTCTACCAATTTCGAAAAATCGCGCCGCGCCTCATTTCTGCGGCTGAAGCTGATGACTGTGGCAGGTAGTGAGATCTTATGCCTATGATAATTACGGATAGAAGTCATTTTGAGTTTGAATGTTGATAATCGTAGGAAAAGAAAAAAGGACAAGACTTACCGTTCAACCTAATAAACGAATATTCTTTCAGATTTCTGGTTCGATATGCGTGTATTTTACAATTGAAAGTCTCTTTATATTCATATTTACAGTCGGAAGCAGTACTGGTTTCCCAATGGAAGAATTGTTCTCTTTCATTATATCGGAGACCATGAACATGCTGCAAAAGTTGCCCGTTGTATTCCAAGAATGTTTTCATTCGATCCTTTGTTTGTTCAGATTCTTACAATGACAATACTCCTGGGCCTGACAGGATTATTGAAAGACCATCGACGGACATTGAACGAGAATTCGGCCAGTCTGTGTCTGTGACTGACAAATGTTGTCCCTTATGCATAGAAGGACTTTTTGAATCAATTGAGTCACTCAAGGATCATGCCATGGAGGTGGGAGTGAACTATGACATGGGACGGTAGTAGGGGTTCGAAATCGGTAAATTTGTCGTCATTCTTCTCCGCAGCGCTGTTATCAATCAGGGTTTGAGACAACGACTCTGCGGAGAAGAATGACAAAACTTACGGATTAAGAACCCCAAGCAGGTAGTATCTTACTATAACATTCAGAAACATCCTCTTGATTGGGAATGGATTGTGGAAGAAGTGGAAGGCGACAGAAGATGTGAAGAAATGACTCAAGGTATTTCAATGCATTGGCTGAAAGAAGGAATATTTTAGAATCTGACGCCAGTTCAATGGGCGCTCCTCCTGATAACTCTGATATTTCATCATTTACACTTGGAATATGCGATGTGTGCAGAATAGGACCATTCGATTGGAGAGACTCGTTGAAAGAACATGCAATACATGTTGGGATTACTGTTCCACATCGATAGTAAAGTGCATTTCTCATTCGTCTAATCCACTCGGAGAGTTAGACAACAGTGGTTGGAGGAGTGGTTATCTCTACGCTCTGTGGTCTCTACGTCTACAGAACTTAGAGATAACCACTCATCGGAAGTTGGACGAATGAGAAACGCACTTGACTACCGATTTAGAAACCCTAGTGCTACGTCACTGCATGCATTCATAGAAACTCTGCAGGAACACGCAGAAGATTGGGAATGGATCATGATGGAATACAATATACGAAGCGCAGAGATGGCCGTGATAAAGAGAGAAGACGTGAAAATGGAACCATTTTGAATTCTCAATTCCATTGTTTCTTATTTTTGTCGCAGATGTTTTTGTTGAATTTTTCCGAAAATTATGATTCGCTGGATTTCCCTTTCGTGTTACATGAATATAATTTGTCTGTAGTTTCATGTTCCAGTTCAGAAATCACAGATGTAAAAGTCAATATGCGTAGGCGTGATCTTACACGTTTTCAGCTGCTTTCTTGAATTCATGAGCATATGTTTCATTCCTCCTACTTCCGCGAGAAAGTGCATGTTCTAGAGAGTTTGGCACTGCCTTGCCCATAGACGTTGAACGAATTATCTCACGATTCGAGCTCTTGATCATTTCAGCCCATAAGAAATGGGATCTGAACAGATTTTCACATCTGTGGCCGGCCTCATTTTTCTCCTTTGTATAGCTTACGCAGTCTTTCTTTTCATTATTCATCGTTCGAAAGATAGGAGTCTTCAGTCCACATATCATACAATATTCAATGTTAACGGTAACTGCATTTAATTGTTTCATTCTACAATACCAGTTTAGGAATCTATGCCATCATTTCATCTTTGGCCGTTGCCATTATTATATTATTCAAGGCTGAAACACTTATTTTCAAAATATGCATAGTGCATCATTCGCTCTTATTTCCTAATGCGCTTATACCTATGTCCAGGTGGCTGAGATATTTGGAAATTTCGGCCTTGGAATCGGAATTTTGTGCGCCGGGCTGCATAATTATCGGATTGGAAGGAGGATCAGACTAAATATGGAGGTAAAAATGCCAAAAAGGGAAAAAGAAGTAACATATACACTTTCCAGTCTTACTCGTTTAACTCCAATAATTGGCTTTTCGTCTTTTTTATCCTTCAGTTTTTAATTCCACTAATTCCTGCATCTTTGTCATTGGATATTATCAAAAAGGAGACCCTGATTTCGTCACAATGGGATTATTCAATAACGAACTGGTTTGTAACACAATTTTCTACCTACGTTGGTCCCCCTGTGTGAAAAGATTCAAAATCACAACCGTCGCGATTTTACTTGTTTTTCAAGTATGGGTTTGTAGATATTATTTTTCGTTATTTCAGTTCCTTCGTATAATAACGTCCGTCTCATTAGTCTGCTTTCTCTTAATAGCCGTTTCACTCGCTGCTTTAACAATGAGAGATTTGACGTTGGTGGAATATGCATCGAAAGCGGTAACTGTTAGGGATTCTAAAACGGTAGTGGAGTGCATTCGTCTACCTTTGGCCAAACATCTCGACGAGCCGTTGTCCATCGCATGAGTGAGACAACAGCTCTTAGTGAACCAGACGACAGACGAATGCACTCTGCTACCGTTTTAGAAACCCTAGTAAATGTGACACGATTATAAAGACAGGGAAGGATTTGAGCCAGGGGCCAAACGTCTTCTTTCGCGTGAAAGACGATCACTTCTCATTCACTCCACTGTCTGCATTCTCATTTATTCTGTCCAATGTATTCAACAGGTGAAAATCTCCCTTTTTAGTATGCAGTGTCTGCAATGCTTTATTCCGGGAATAACGAAAGAATCTTGATTGAAGATCGCGGATGGAATTGTCTCTCACTTTTCTGGATGGAGTGTAGCATATTCTGTCATTCTACTCAGTGTAAGTTCTATTTCCCTGCTATGACAAAATGAATCTTGTGAAATGTTGCGAAAATAGGTTAGAAAATGGGCGTTTCTCTCAAATTACAATAACGCATTTTTTTGGTCAACTGAGATTTCCATAAGGGGTTCAAAAACGGTAAATGTGTCGTCATTCTTTTCCGCTGCGCGGTTGTATCATTCCTTCAAATTTACCGTTTTTGAACCCCTAATTTCCATGTAATTGGAATGAAATAATTGCAGTACATTCCCATTCACTGTTCCACAGTATTCGCCCCTCCTGTTCTCCTCGTTGTTCTATGTTCTCCAATAAGGAAACTCCTCATCCAATTCCTACCACGATCCGGCAGAAACGGTGTCTCCAGTTCTTGAGATCACGAATAGTAAGTTATTCAGATGAGCAATATTCTTATTTATTTTTGTACGAGAATGCTACAAGCACATTACTAACAGAAACGCTATTAGCTTTGAAACATCAGGATAACATCGCTGAGGAAACATTTGACTGGTGTTCATCATCATTTCACCTTCGCACACCACACTTCTAGTCTTCTTTCGATTCCTCTGCAGTGTTATTTCATTTTGTGAATGAATGAGGCACACGCAAATCGCCATGGTTGATGGTGTAATAAACAAAATGTAGATAGCGACGGCCATTCTTCGTTCATTTTGTCGTGATTCAATCCGATGCATTTGTCCATGCATAAAGTTGTTTGTGAAAGACAAAGGACAGAAACAGCGTAATGACTATTCATGTAAGATGAGCTGATGTTTTATGAAGTAAGTCTCCTTCCCACCTTATTATCTTATCTCCCCGGCCCGATGCTAACACAGTCGTTGTATTTCTTTAACGTACAGGAGAGATGATAAGTAACAGAAGGAGGCACAGGCGAATATAGAGTGTGTGAATTTATCAATCTGATCGCCTGCTAAAAAAGTGAGAGTGGAAGCAATACAAGTGAAGACATGACAGGATGATCAGATGAGCACTCTTGCCATTCAGGGGTTTTCCTTCTTTTTCCACTTATTATGCTTTCAGTATTAACTGCAACTGTGACTAAGATTAAGAGACGTATGTATTTGCACAAAGTTACCGGTGGCTGTTAGTGGTTCTAAATCAATAGTAAAGTACATTTCACATTCATCTAATCCACTCGTAGCGGTCGTCTATCGTTCGTAGAGACAACCGCTCCGCGGAGATTAGACCAATGGGAAATGCACTTTACTATTGATTTAGAAACCCTAGTGGCAGTTACAGAATAGCGTGAAGATCTGAGGTGTTGATTACGATTTGTTCAGGGATCACAACCCAGAGCAGTGCCCCTTTCTTTTGGTTATCCATCCCATTAAACGTGGATATTTTATGGCATTGTCCCGCCCTCAACCGCCATGTCTGTTGTTCGACCAATCAATAAAGGAAATCGAATTGTTTCTATTATTGTGGTAAACGGAGTTGAATGTCAGTCTCTATATGATGAGCGTGAAACCTTTTCAAAATCATGAGTAATAGTTAGAGAAACGACGAAATAGCACGCAAATTTGAGAGCGCACAGTCGTCAACCAGATGGTGTGTTCGTACTCGGTATATCAAGTTGGTTTTCCACAATAATACTAGCATTGACCAGGTTGGGAATTGATTTTGACAAAATGCATGTGTCTTGCTGTAAATTTTTGTGAAACGCTGTCTCTTTCACAGAAAGGTTCTGTCCATAAAAACAAAGTAATGGAGCAAGGATGTTATGAAAATGGTCGCCGTCATGAAAGGCATAACTTCAAAAAAGTGCATCTTATCGAAAGTAAGTCGTTTTTAGACTTAATTAATCGATGTGGATTTCTGTTTCAGCTATCGAAGATCGTCCATCAGAGCAACGGTTGAACGATTATTCATGCGCTGACAATGATGTTGCAGAAACTGAAAAGAGGAATCAGCATACTGATATCAGCAAACTGCCTCTTTCCTACTTTCTGAATAAAAACAAGGTTGGCGTCTTCATCAGGGGCTCATAAACGGTAAATGTGCCGTCATTCCTCTCCACCTCGCTGTTGGCTATGAGGGTATGAGACAACGGAACGACGGAGAAGAATGACGACAAATTTACCGTTTTTGAACCCCTAGTCTCCATCAAATGTTTACCTCTCCTATTCACATTCCGAGTTATCCATTCAAATTTCTTTTGTTCCCATCAGCAAGCTTTCTACATATTCAAATTTGAAAACATTTGAGGTTAAAGCAAACATTTAGTCATCTCTGTCATATTTCGATGGACAGTTATTGAATGCTAATTATTCGTTTTAGCGTTTCCTTTTGGATGGATTTCCTTTTCGTTGTCAAAAATGCCAAGCGAGATTTCCAAAATTTGCAGGGCTGCAGGAGCATTGGAAACAGGTTATTCCGATATTGGTACTATCAAAAAATACTATTAGATATATTCAGGGGTGCCAAATATCGAGTACTTTGGCATCCAGCAGAAATTCACCACGATCTCCGAAAAATATTAACGAACTGGATATGCTCTCTGTACGTTATGGAAACGAGAAGAGTGAGAGACACGTGAGTTAGACACTCAGAAAAGTTCCCTACGCAATTTGATTCAGATTCGTCCGAACTGTTGTCCGTCATACTTTACCACGTGTCAGTTATGTCTCAAAGGACCATACATATCATTGGAATGGTTCAAGAAACATGCTTATCAAGTATGTATGTACTCAATGAAGGGGAAAACATCTTCTGACTTCGCTCGGAAGCTGGAAATTCCCTGAAAACAACAATATTTATTTTTCTGATATTAAGGAGCATCCTGAAGACGCAGAGTGGCTTGAGGAAGAATAATATTATGGTGTCCCATAACTCCTGTCACAAAATTTGCACCTCAACTTTCATTTCTTAATGTGTGTTTCAGGCTCGATCAATAAGGATGACATCTTGGTATTTCATCATCATTGTTTACTATTTACTCGCACGTGACCGCTTGCTCCTCTCTCATCTCTCCTTTTTGCAGAATATGATATCTAAGCGAGACCATCAAATCCACGTTCGGCAGTCATTTTTTGAACACTACCGTGCGGGCCACTATCCACTCGAGACAACAGGATTCCTGCAGCAGCTGATGGGCACTGAGGCATGCAACAAGAGGACCGTGTACCGTTGGTTCGATCATTTCAATAAGGAGGACTTTGAAGTCGATGACCGGGATAGACCAGGAAGGCCATCACTCTCAAATCCGAGGATCGTTCTCAATGCACTGAAGAGTCAGCCCAAACTGAATGTACGCAAGTTATCGGCAGCGACTGGGACTCCGAAGACATATGTTCAACATGTCTTGAGACGAAGCGGTTTTCGTCCTGTGAAGGCTACAGTAATCCCAGACACTCTGACCCCCTATCAGGAGATGGAGCGGGTTCGTGCTTGTCGCGAAAATCTTTCCCATTTCAACACCCCTACATCCTTCAAGGCCATCATCGCACAGGACGATAAGTGGGTGGCGTACGTCAATCCAAGCCACTCACATCAATGGATTAATGTGATGGACGATCCCCCACTCGTGCAAAGGCTGACCCCCACGGAGACAAGGAAATGCTTTCATTCTTCCTTTGTGAACTCGGTCCAGTGTACTGGGAGCTTATTCCCAAGGTGGCTACAGTAGCCGCAAGTACCATGTGCTCACAGCGGTAGAAGATGGCCTTTCATCTCCGATCGGCTTGTTCACGACACAGGGACAAAGTGATTCTGTTCGACAAAGCTCGACCCCATGTTGCAAGAATGACTCAGGCCAAACTGCAGGCACTCGGGATCAACAATATGAACCATCCCCCGTACAGTCCGGACCTCAGTCCTTGTGATTACCATGTTTTCCACAGCCTTCAAAATTTTTGCGATGGAAAGAGATTCATGGATAGACTGGATGTGGAAAGTGCAGTGGAGGAATGGATCAAGTCACAGCCCGCTTCATTTTGGAAGAAAGGAATTGAACAGTTGTCGGATAGATGGAGAAGGGTGGTGGCAATACATGGAGAATATCTCAATAAGCACAATTTCGCCTATTGAGAAATTTTGAGAAATATACAAATTGTTGAATTTGTGACAGGACTTATGGGACACCCTAATATGTCTATGAGATGGAAGAAAAGAAGAAATGGGAAAAAGGAATATGCATTCCCTTCGTCAGAGCCACTCCAATGGATAACAATTCCTTCTCTATTCCATCCTTTGATTTGAGTGTTCCCACTATTATTACCTTTCCTAATGGACAATTGCAAGTGGTTTTTGCTTCATCTGAACAAATCGAAAGACTTCAATCCAGTCCAAAGCAATCAATATAAACACATGAACTGTTCTTTAGTCAAAGAGTTGTGGATGGGCTCATGCATCAATTGCTCATGTTGTATCTAATATTGGTGTAAACAGATATGTAATTCAAAACATTTATGTTGTGCTTGCAACATTCAAATCATGGCAAATGGGTCAGAGAAACGGCGAAATAAAAAAAATTATAGGTACCACGCAAATTTAAAAAGAGCATGGAAAGCATGGTCAGTTCTACCAATGCCTGGTACATGTGAAAAGAGCAACTTGTAATACTAATAGACACGATAGTAGAGGACATAAATTATAGTTTTCATATCTTTCGTTGTCACATTTAGAAACATGATTTCCTAACCAAAATATTCTGCTCTTTTGCACTATTTTGCAAAATTAGCCAAAGACACGTCGACATCGCCGTCCCAACTCATTCACTTCACATTTGATCTCCCCTCGCCCACCCTGGGCGGTTGCCTCTCCCTTGCCTCTTCCCTTCCCTTCCCATCCCATATCACTCCTCCATTCCTTCCCTCTGCTCATTCGGTTGGTCGATCGATAAGAGGGTTACTGTAACCCCCTTTCCCTTCAGGAAACCATCAGCCAGTGATGAATTCTCTTCCTCCGCCCCACCACAGCAGCACTCCGGGCACTCCGAAAACCGAAATGTCGGCCAAGGTTTAACCGTCACGCGACTACAGTAATCCAAGTTATCGATTCAGGAATCTGAAGAGGGCAGCACATCGGAGAGTTTCATCGGATACCTCGAATTCGCATCCGATCCACAACCGCTGGCTATCCAAGTATGTGAAGGAATGAGGATGTCCACAATACCTCATGACATCGATCGATAATTGCAGGTCTCAAAGTCCGACGAGAGCACTTCGGAGAGGTCCACAGTCCACCCTCAACAAGCGCCACAGCAGCTTCCTCCGATCAGGGTATGCAGAGGAACGAGACCGCGACGCGTGGGAAGAGGCGTTGCGGTTCCGGTCACACCATCCATGAAAGTGTTCAGGAGTCGGAAGAAAGGACACCGGATAGGTCTCAGCGTGATTGGATGAATGTCCCACCCCCATTGCCACAGGAACGCGGTCGAAATTTCATTCGACGACGCGATTTCGTGCTCGGACCAGTCACTTCCACGGTGAGATTTAGGAAAAAAAAGAAAGCGGAATATGGTAACACCGAAATTCAGAATTTGCGTCCTGATCCAGTGCGCAGAACTCGTTCGATGCCACCAATTTCTTGTACTTCGCGTGAGTTACGTACATCCAACTGTGATATAGGAAACGTCGCACAGTGCCTCACACGATGCCGGATCGCACTGCATCAAACTTCCCACCACCCACTACACCCAACAACGGACCGATCATTGTAAGTGAAGAGTGGAGGAATGAGAGTGGGAGAAGTCAAAGGGGAATTGCATCTTTGGACAAACAACAGA
>JACMIF010004650.1:0-11965 GCA_014805445.1 Diplogasteroides magnus | reverse complement strand
CTTATTTCAATCCAATTTCATCCCACATAGTGAAAGGTTAAAATTTCTCGGGGGCCTCAGACCGTTCCCTTGTAAGCCCTAGGGATTGATGTTCTTACGTTGTTCAATTATTTTGTGATTAAAAATCAATGCCCATGAAGTCGTTTTGCGTTTTAAACGGGAGCATGACCCTGCTGTGATGATAGTTTTTCTGTCACTGATATTTTTCACTGAGATTTTTCCGTATCGGAATAACAAGTGTGAAAGATTTTCTCCCACAACCTAATATTGATGCTGCTTAGCAACTTTCCTTACCAAGAACCTCATTGCATTTGTTTGTCTTGTACATTTTCCACCAAAATTGGATAATGCTGCTTAATCTTTATCTTCTCTTTGTACAATAAACGAAAAAGGAAACAAACAACGAGGATAGAAATGGAAGAGTCGATGGGGATTGAATTGTAGCGAAAGATACGAGGGGATGAGAGCGGTTAGATGACAGGATTGAAGGGACGAGAGTGGAAAAGCGCGCACTTTCAACTCTAAAAAGCCGACCGGTGCGCGATCTCAACGTTTCCTTCCCTCGTCACCCCAAATCCAACAGCAAGATTGGATCTTGAAAGGCGTCTGTGTGTGCGAAACAACTCTCGAGCATCGCTTGTGGGGAAGAATGTACATGGTGGTGTGGTGGAGGAGGGATACGGTAGCTGCGGGTGGTGAGGAATCACAAAAGTAGGAAAGAGACGAAAAGTTGGGCGGGAATCAAACACATGAGCCAATAATTTGACAATATACGTTTAGGCAATGATAGCAGATAAATGGGCGTTTAAGGCAACCAAAACAAAGAGAGTGAACAAAGAGAGCAGGCATTTGTGTGAAAGAATTCGCTAAACGTCGTAGGTTGGCTGGGCGCTGACAGACTGGTTTACTACCAATACATGGATACTGTACGCCCGTTGCAAAAAACATGGGGAAATGAATACCAACACACATAATCTAAACTGCGGAATTCAGAGACAGGCTTGCGTCGTTCAAACATCAATATTCGAGCTACCGTAATCTTTTCCTTTCGAAACTCATTGCCGGTCCCTGAATTCCAAAAGGACTCTATTCACTACAATTCACCCATTTGCGTGCTGTAAGCGTATCTTGTATGAGTGGCTGGGGATTGGAAACAAACAACTACGACTAATTGATTGAAACATATCTATTGACTATCGATCGATTAAGCGTACTGTAGATGTCCGGATGGGACGCCGAGAATGAAATAAGCGTACTTGTGACAAAGCGCAGACATGGAAGAGAAGAACCCACAAGTAAAAGATGGAAACCCAGGGGGAAATAATAAAAAAATAATAGAAAGAAAGGAGAAATAATGTGCACAGCGTCTATAAATCGAGGAATTATCGATACGGGAAGTAGATATTAGGGTTGGCAGGTAGTATGCGAAATCGGCTATGTTTCAAGTAAGCTATGTAACTTTGCATAGATGATTAGTGAAACATAACTGAATCTCGGATACAAACTGCCTTCCCTTGTAGATATCAATATCAATATTACGACAATTTTATACATGATATGTATAATTAGCAGATTGCGTGCTGTCCGCGCGTCTACTGTGAATGATTGGAGCAGTCAGTAAACTCATTCGGGATCGAATTTAGGGACCAAAGTGCAGATATCGATTTTCCACCATCACATCGAGTAAAGTGGGCATCTTACAGTCCCGAAAGTCGATCCCGAGGGGAAGGGGAAGTCAGTCTAGGTTTGGGCAGAGGGGGAGGGGCGAGTGGATTACGGTAGGTGGGCGGAGCTTCGTGGTGGGACGATTCAAACTGCATTGTGGAGAAGATACACGACCAGCTCGTACGTTCCCATCGTGATGGCCGTATTCGGGACGGTGCGAAGCAACTGAAATGATTCGTATGATGTTGGCTGGGTGAATGCCCCATGGACATTAGCGCCATAATGGTGAAATGGACCCATGCGCGATCATTTCACGGCTCAATTGTTCATTTCATCATTATATCCTACTTCTCCATGGCGCAGCCATCTTTGACCCCATAAGGTTACATAAATTGAACTTTAGAAAGTAGCAGAATATTTAACGCAAACTCCCATTCGCCCCTCAAACCATTCACCATTAACTCAAATCATCCAGGCTCTCTACACTACTATTACGATTGTAAACTCCAAACACAATTGCATATATAGGCATCAATCTGCCAAAATCCTAAGGGTTTGTCAAGCTCCGAATTAATCGTGGAGGAAACAATTGCGTGCTATCTTTTCGCTGCTTGGTACTTGTACCTTTAACAACGAAAATATCACCGATTTACCTATTATTTGGTAACAATATCGGAAAGCATCTTTCTTTGTCGGCTAAATAGTCAATGTTATGTTCCTTTCATTAATTGGTACAATTCCTATATTGGAAAAAATTATCACAACTGAATATATGTACTACCATCCACCAAAATCTCGCTGGTTCACAAGTCCTCCCACTATTCGGCAACAACATTGAAACCTTTCGTTCCTTGTTTTAGTCAACTTTTTACATTGCTCCTGCTTCTTCTTTCACTCTCTACATTATATAATACTTCTCCATGGCGCAACTACCTTTGACCCCTCGATTTTACATAAACTAAACCTTAGAAAGAAACGGAATAATTTGCGCAAACCCCAGTCGCCCCTTAAACCATTCACCATTAACTCAAATCAACCAGGCTCTCCCTCTCTATCTTCAGAAGATCTACAATTGTAATAGGCCAAGAGTGACTGCACAAATACGCTTCAACCCGCCGAAATCCCGAGGCTTTGTCAGCCTCCGATTGAATATTTAGGGAAACAATTGCACGCAAATTTTTCGCTAGGTGTATATAGTTCGAACCAAGAAAATCTCAGGGATTTTCCGATTATTTGATAACAATATCGAATTATCCACACCAACTGTTTCCAGTTACTCGTATAACACTAGACAATACATGTTACAAATATTACTGGGCCACACCAAACACACATTAAAGAACTACAAAATCATCTTGTATAAATGCACTTCCATCTACCAAAATCCCGCTGCTTCGCTGATACCCGACTTTACGGCAATAATTTCAAAGATTTTTGCTCTCGTGTTACTTTTGCGCATGAATATTCTCATATTGATTCCATACTTTCTATCTGGGAAGAAAATTCTTCCAATTTCTCTACTGTTCATATAAACTAATTGTTATGACACCTGTGAAGCCAATATTGGAAACATAATCAAAAACTGAATTAATGCATTGCTATCTGCCAAAATCTCGCTGGTTCACAGGCACCTCGATTATTCGCAGAGAATATCGAAACATTTCGCTCCTTTTGTTCACTGTTCTCCGCAAATTCAAAAATCCCCTGCTCTATTTCTCTTTTCAATTTCGTCACTCAACCGCGGCCAAATAGTGAGAATTCTTCGCGTGTTTCCCGTGCGTCAGTCGAGAGTCCAAAACGCCAACATTTCACAGATAGTCACGTGTAAGCGCTAATTTGACCCATTGAACCGAATATGACCCGCCAAGCTACAGTAGCCAGTGTTTAGAGGGCAAAGCCTATAAACCTCTGATATTATGCCCCGCCGCACCACTCGTGCCACCCTTCGAACTACCGTACCTGGACGGAGAGTCCCCTGTACATGGAGCGGTATCCCTCATGGTACAATTGGCGAAGCGTGCGCCAGAAGCCGCCCGACTTGGAGCCCTCCTCGCGTAAGCGCGTTCGCACCACTTCTGAAAAGAGAGGATTACTGTAGATTACTGTAGCAGAAATTCCTGCTGATGCCCGGACTCTTAGTATAATTTAAAGAGCTGTGGTATTTTGTAGGTTACTGCAAGTACCCATTACTGTAGCAGATCATTAGTAAAAGACAGTCAATACACTTCCGTGTTGTGATCAAGGAGATGAGACGCGACTTTTGACGCTGAATTAGTGGTAGAAAGCTTGTATCGAACCTTGCACTATGTAACATGAAATCGTAGCTATTATCATTCTCCACATCGCCAAGGTCTCAAAATTGCCAATTTTGTAAAGAACAGAGGGAAATGGCTAAAATAGCGAGAAAAATGGTGTTTTCTCGAAGGACGAATGCAAATTGGCAATTCCGAGACCTAGGCGACGTGGGGAATAGCAAAAGCTATGATTTCATGATACATAGTGTAGGGTTCAAAACAAGCCTTCGACCACTAATTCAGCATCAAACGTAGTGTGGGAGTTGGGAATACGTTATAGACAGCCGTTCATTTCTATTCGTCTAAGTTCACTCAGAGCGGTCGTCTCTGCGAAGTGAGAGACGACCGCTCTTCCTGAACTTTGGCGAATAGAAATGAACGGCTGTCAATAACGTACTCCCTACTCCCACACTACATAAACGTCAACAGAATTCAGAAGTTTACAAGAGATTCGCTGCAAAATGATGGGTAAACATCGATTTGTACAACCGTCACCACTAAGATTGCGGTAGCCGACGATTCCCAAAACGCACCATGAGGATATGCAGCGACGCACGCGACGAACTTGGCCACACCACCGGCCAGCATGAAGTTTACGAAGTCGCTGAAATCGGGCAACAGTGATTCTATGTAAATGGCTTCCATATTCTAGGGGTAATAGATGGTGAATTCAGTTCCGTTACATCATGGGCCGTGTGCATGGAACTCATTTTCCGGGAAAATGACGTCACGATGACGTCACAAGAGTAGGGGGAGCGTTTTCTGGAAAACGCTCCCCCTACCCTCGTGACGTCATTTTCCCGGAAAATGAGTTCCCTGCACACGGCCCCATTATAATTACAGTAAATGTGCTGTTTTTAAGTTGGTGCAAACAGGCGTTGCTGGACGGGACAGGTATTAGAGGTTGTGCAGTAAGAGGATTCAATTCAAGCATTAATCGTGTCCTTTGGTAGAGAAATCATAGTGGCGATTGAATTTCCTCCTTAAACTACGCTAGTTAGATTCGGGATTACGTCGTCTTAAGATGCTCCTTCGTCCATTGTACGTAGAACGGCTCCTCGGGATCCGGGTCGGGCGAGCGGACGACCTTACTGTAGAGTGCGGTTGGTTATACTGTATCACACGTGCGTGAAAGCAAAGCAGTCTTACTATAAACTATAACTTGTTGCAAGTTCTCGGAACTTGAGAAACATGTGAACAGGAAATATGTGCAACAAGCAAGCAGTGTCTTTCTCGTAGCAGGCGATTATTATAGGCTCAGGCGAACATAAGATTCAATCCAGTCCATTTCATTGATAGAAAAAACATTAGCAAACAGCATGCAGAGCAAACAAAGATCGAACATCAAACTACAAACACAGTTCAAACTACACTCACGTGTGCTTCCTCTCCTCGTCGCTGCCATCCACTCTGCTGTTGCTGGAGAGCAGCAGCTGGCGCAGATGTTCGTAGAGCACAAACTGGATGACCGTCTCCGAGATGCCCGCGTACGAGGCGGTCACACCCTGAAGCAGGCAAGAGATTAAAATTTGAAATTTTGAAATTCCCGCCTTCAGTAAGAAAAACCCTGAACCATGATAAATGTTAGAAAATGGCTTAGTTGATTTAGTTGAGTTATGTGTGCATCCTTCAGCAAGATCGTAATTTCGAGCGACAAATATGCTGGTTTATTGAACCCCCAATATTGCTAGACTTTCACCATCAAAGCAGATACCAGAATGCATGTTTCACAATCGTTGCATGAAGAAATCGCGTTAAAATTAATTGATTTATATTTGTACGGCAGGCCAAGACTCTACTGTTGAAGTACCTCGAAGGGGTGTTAAATGATATGTATGTGGCTTTGAATCAACAGGTACTCACTGCGCACGAGGAGTCAGCCAAAAACGCTAGGATATTAGGTATACGTCCATATTGGTGGACTTTAAAGTAGATACCAGAACGCATGCTTCACTATTGTTACATGGAAAAATCCAATTACAATTTACTAATTTTCATTTCCACTGCAGCAAAACCCATAGCGTTGGAGAATATCCAAAGCGTGTTATCAGCCATGCATGCGGCATTGAATCAACAGGTATTCACTGCGCAGGACGAATTTCAAGCATGATTTCGTTCCAAAACGCTAAGATTTTGCATCAAATTCAGTTTCAATCCAAATATGAGCAGTACCGCGATCAAGTAGCATTTGGAGATAGAAATACTAACCGCTAGAGAAGTGGATAACAGCGCCATGGACATTCGTGAAATGGGCAAAGGATCTATCATCACATGCGTTCATTCCACCAATACTGCATTAATATCCATGGCGTATGCACCTTAGGCAGTTTCTTTCTTTATAATTTCAAGGAGCTTCTTGCGAATTAAAGGGCATGAAAATGAAACCTTGAGATGATATCACATGCGCATACAATTGAAATGATGCATATGCGTACAGACCTTTTAATATGCCAGTTCTGTTTTTCATGTCAGTTCTAACAGAAAAGTGAAAGAGAGAAAAATCACTATGTTTTATCCATATTCGCAACTATACCTGCGCGAAACTGTGTTTTGAGCATGTGATGTCATCCCGAAATACCCTGACAGGAAGGGGTGAAATTCAAATTTCGAAATTCCCGCCCTCAGCCAGAAACACACACGAAAACAAGAGTTTAAATTCCGCTAAAGGGCCTCGAACTCTGAACCATGAAAAAATTTCATTCTAACCCACAAGGATCGGTGATTGATTTCGTTTTGATGACATTGTGTAAAAACAAACATGTTGGAAGAAAAACATTTTTTGAAAATCAGAGACAAATATAACATTGTTCTGAAACCCCAATCTTCCAGTGAGTTTTTCACATAAAATTCTGAATCGAAAATCAGCAAATCTCATAGTGATAAATACTTTTGAGCGTTGAACGCAGGTATATTGTTCAAAAGCCTCCAGTGTCCGTGAAGAAGATTGCAGGAAGCAGCAAGTCACCAGGTAATAGTCATGGAACCAATAGCAAGGGTGTTCGCTAATAATACAATTGACTTCTATCACTGTTAATAAACCACCAGGACGAAGGCGTTAACAGAACAGTCAGGGCAAAAACAGTTGATTGCAACTGCGAACCACTAGGCCAGAATAACTTCCCCTTCTTCGGATAATTGGATAATGGGTATGCGATCCGTTGATTCACGATTTGTCTATCCATTCAACCATATTGGCGCTCCCATTCAAAGTATGTGGCGATTAGATTTGCATAGTTTTAGAAACAACAACAGTTTACAGTGCCAGGTAGGGCAACAATAAGAACCTGCTTCAAATAAGTTTCATCAGTCACTCACCCGATAGAATCCGCGGATGCCGTCCCTCGCGTACACTCGTCGAATCATCTGCAGAATGGTCATCCTGGGACCCTGAAATCGATCGATCAGTTACCGTAATCTTCCCAGAGTTGCAGTATTCAATACATAATATTTTTAATTGTAATTAAGCTGTACATCAGCACTAACATTTAAATCCAAAAACTGATCCCTTACAATGCATAGGTGATGCACAAAAGCACCGGGTATTTTTTCAACAAAAAATTATAGGATTTGCGCTCTCCTTGCTTCATAAATGACTATCTACGAACGTCAATTTATGAATGTCTCCTTGTGCGTAGTAGTTGCAGTAATGATAGTCGTAACTGTTTTTTCCAGAACCATCATACTTTAAATTGTAATCAAACACCTCTCTATTGGATTACTAACACAATAAATCAGAAAATGATTCCTTAAAATGCATAGCTGACGCATGAAAGCGCCGTGTAATTTATGAATGCCAAGGTGTTTGCGTCTCTCCTTGTATATTGTAGTGGAAGTAGTATTAGTTGTATCAGTTAGCATGCATACTTGATACAACTGCAGCCTCGTCTTGACCAGCCAGATCGGATTGACCACCGTCGCACTCAGGAAGCCTGCAATATTAACGAGGTTAAAATCAGGGAAACAATACTACGTACCAGGACCCCCCGCCCCGCTCCTCCCCCAAACACTTCCGAGAAAACCTTCATCATAAAGTCAACCGTCTCACTGACTATGAGGAAGCGTTTAACATTGTGATATTTGCACCTTCCAAGACATTTACAATCCTATGACATCTTCAAGCAAACTACCAAACGACCCTCAAGCACTTTGAATACCTTCTTATTCGTGGTTTTTAAAAAATGATCCTATGAGCTTTGAAAACATCGTTTGTATCTATGGTGAACAACCTTTATACTAGCCATGTTGCATAGAAACACCTACTACTACCATATATTAGGATTCTCGATTTTTTTAAGCATTTGCACATTAATCCGTCACAATCCACTTATCATACACATCATGTTTGTGCGCACAAGCTTCCTTCAATCGGTTATCTTCGGCGAACAACCTTTCACCTAACTATACCATAATCAACCATTCCATTCCCACATATGTCCCCTTTAATAACATGTCAGTCGGTCCTCCTCGGGCACACTATTCTTCAACATTTGTTCAATCCCTCAAGCCATTCTCCATCCATCGTTCCTTGTCCACTAATCACACAGTCCGTGTGCTCAAGCTCCCCTTTTTCTGCCCCCGTCACCCTCTTAATTCTTCGTCTCCCTTGCCCTTCCTCCTCTCTATCTTCCCCCGACAACCTCCAGACTAGCATCGCTGCGCGCAAGCTCAGAGAACGACCACTACACTTTCGTCATTCCTGACCCACCGACGACAAAGTCCATTTGATGGAACAAATTGTGCAGCGTGCGTGCGTGGCAGTTCCATGACAAACAGCAGGGCATCATCAAAAGAGCCCGATTTGTTTTCATTCTTAACTGGCAATTCGACTCCTGATGATCGCATCAAAGGGAATTGGGTGTAGCACGAATCATAAACAGCCGCATGCGCTTTGTGCTGTGACACGACTTCCGATGATTCGCTCAATTCTAGTCTGGTATGCAGAGATCGGATCTCATACACTGCTGACCGACAGCTGATCATGCTATTTCTCTGGCTTGCACGCACTTTGAGCAGGATCAGGAAAGAGCTTGCTGTGATCAAAATCAACATTTAAAGAACGATCACATTGCTTTTTTGTTGGTGTCAGGGAGAAGAATTTGATCACGCGTATTGTTCGACATGCGTCGCAATAGGCAGCACGCGGCCGCAGCAGTAGCACGCACCTGGGGTAGGGTCAGGTTCAATGAGTGGCCCGGCGCCCAGAGAACGATCACATGGCTTTTTTCTACCACGGAGTCTTTGTGTTTAAGGCGCTTTCGCCCCTTCTACACGTGATAGACCACTCTGGGGGGAACGTGTATGCACGATACTTTGTTCCCTGATAGTACGAACCCGTTCATGGGCGTTCTGAATGCATTGTGTAAGCGCAAAAGGACGTGTGTGCATTTAGACCATTTGACAAGTCGTGAATTGGACATATTTGTCAATTTCACTATGCAAAAGCCTTTTCTCGCCCAGCGATACGATGATCACTGTAGACAATCTAGCTCGGGGGTACGAACCCGTTCACGTGTTAGGAATGCAACGCTTCTACTTTGACCCAAGTAGACAGTCTAGCTCGGGGTCGGTAGTAACCCGTTCACTGTGTCAGGAATGTGATGTCTGCATGCTTCTAGCATGTGATGATCAGGGCGAAAGACAAGAGCGCCACGGACATTTGCGCAGCCGTGGTGAAATGGACACTTACGCCATCATTCTCGTTGTTTCGCGGCGCAGTTGTCAATTTCATCATTGACGGCGCAAAAGTCTAAGCCACTCTCGTCTTTCACCCGCTGATCGTGTATGCACTGGAAGTTGTGTAACAATGAGGTCAACTCATTCCTCGATACACAGTAGCCCAGACACGTTGTATGCAATGAATCACAACATGACCCTATTATCATTACATGCAGTGCATTATTTGGATAAAAGAGCAAGCAAATCAATCACTTCACCCATGAATGTCATGTCATTTCACCATTAGACGCCACAAAAATGCTGAATCGTCAGCTGACAGACGCTCAGATTCATCAGAAGTGCACAGCATTTCAAGTGCGAGACGTGAGCACAATGAGACTACACTGATGGAATATAATAATTATTCTACTCGAGGCAATAGGATAATCAAGATCAACCATTTTTCAGAGTTTATACAATATTTCACAAACTCAGATTCGCCAAGTTCCATGCATCGCTGCAGAATCTGCATTGAAAATATATATCGTCCACTCGTCCCCCAATTCCGCGGGTGCGCATGTCCATTCATGCTCTTCCCATTCTTTGTGCTTCTTTTTCTACCATCGCCTATCACATCACACCCAATGTCGCATTTGGGAACAACTTCATCCCATTCTACCCTCATAAATCTCAACCAAGCTATCGTCTATCACATCGATATACTTTTGAACCGAAGAGATTGCTAGAATTGTCCAAACGGGGTTGACACCCAACTATCCACACTTTACAACGTCTGCCAACACCGCATCTTCTGCTTGCAAGTGGAATGGCATGGGGCGTAAATGGCACCTCCATCTTGCCAAATCTCTTTCGAGTGATCTGCTATGAAAATCACATACAACCGCATGCAAGAGAATAGCCAACAGCAGCAGACAACATTCAACAAGCCAATGATCACTTCTTCTCCAACCCATTTCACATCACATGCCATGGCATTTCACCGTGAAACATGAAACTCTTCCAAATTTCCCCAATCATCCATCTGATAGTCGCATGCTCAGTGTCACAAAAACTGCAATTTCGACCGAAATTGCACAATAAGATTGCCAGAATCGTTCTCATTGATAACATCCTGGGAGAACAGGCGTGGATGTGGACCCATAGAGATAACCTTCAACTAGCCAGCATCTCTTCTTCCCGTTCTCCCCCCATCTCCCTTCTCTTCTCTGACGAAATTCGGAGATCACTCTCCTTCTTCAAAAGTCTCCCCCTCCCCTCCGCAACTCTGGAGAACGGGAATCCTTATCGCGACCTTGCAACCGAAAGATCAAACCACTAACATGCCAATGTTAATAGTGTCCCGAGGGCCGGCCGCAGTATCAAGGCTGGAAGACAACATATTTTTGCTCCTTTGCAAACTCATCCAGCTCCGCAGTGCAAAAGTTGACAACAAGTGTCTCGAGAGGCGGGTTCACACTAGTGCTCGACTTTTTGAACGCGTTTACATTTTGCTCTGCATATGCTCTGGTGAGAGCGGTTGTTTATCATTACTCCAGTACTCCTCAATGCGGTCCTTAAAAATACAATAGTCCCAAATGTCGTTGCCTAGTAGAGACCACGAATTAAATCAAAAAAGTGCATTCTTTTTTCTCTAATAAATTCCGAATCGTTGTCTATCAACGACAAGAGACAACCGCTCAAAAAAGGATTAGAGAAAGCGAATGCAGTCGTTTCGAGGCCTCTAATGCCTAGTTCCATGCAATTCAATCGATCAGACAGAAAAGAAGCAACTTCGTTCCAAAAGTCGACAACAAGTCCAAACCAAGATCCCCTGCACCCTCGGTCCAACATCTGTTATACATGTGACTCTGAGTGAGTGTGTGTGCGTTGTTGGCGCCATATCTGTTGTTCAGCAGCTTACGATGTCTTCTTCCTCCCCTTTGCCTCCCCCTCTTGCTCCACAACTGCTAGAGACGCAGGGGGCCACAGCCAGAGATCGCAGAGAGGCAAAGGGATGCCGGGTCTGGAGGAGAGAGCATGTGGAACTGCGAGAGTGCCAGACAAGCTAGAGCGTTTGCCCAGGACACGTGTTCGCCACGTGCTTGCAGCAGGAACAACAAACGGACGACCTCGTGATAGTGAGAGAGGTGGCGGCGCAGAGACGCCGACTAGAGCACCATAGAGAGTACGGTAATCGAGGAGGGTCAACTGGAGCGTCCAGAAGGTCAGACAGACGATTCAGAGTCACGCTGCGGACAGGAATGCCGCGTGTTTTGACGGAGAAAAGTGCAACAAGTGCGTCTATAAGAAGATGATAACAAGTTCGGGAAATCGGCGGGCGGCGCGGGGGG